>RQJG01063247.1:0-21220 GCA_009756435.1 Chionodraco myersi
TTCTTTACGACCAGAACTATTAACGGGATACAAACCGGAGGAGCCAGGCATGGAGGGAGGTGGCAGAGACAGTGGGGGAAACTGGTAGGTTTTCGCCTGTTTGGGGAGTTTATATATATATATATTGCTCGCATAAAATCCCCGGGGTGTTTTGCTTTGTATGTCGGGGGCGGGAGATTCATGTGATTGGTTGTTGGTCGCGTTGCTCGCAAAAAATCCCCAAGCTGTCAGACACGCCCAGCTCCAAGATGTTCAAGATTTTTGAAAAGCTGCTGTGTGGACGTACCGTAAGTAATATGTAATTAAGATGGTTGTTTAAGTTTTATTCAAGAAGGGTGCTACTTTGTGCCGTCAGGCTGCACAATCAAGGGCTAAACCCGTTAATAGTATCCAGGACTGTACATCTGCACACTATCTCTGTGTCCCGGCAATATGTCCATTCAAATGATCAAAGATGTACCGTGATATCTTGTTTCACCAGTTACTTCATCACTTTATATTTCAATTGTTGTAGTATTATCTTTATTTGTATTCTATTTTATATTACTTTTGTACCTTGTGTGAATCCTAGGGATGTAACGATATATCGAATATCGCGGTAAATAATTTGTTTTATTTTTAAACTTTATTTAACCAGATGGTCCCATTGAGATCATCAATCTCTTTTTCAAGAGAGACCTGTCCAACATGGCAGCAAGTCGGTTACAACATGAAAATAAAACAACAGATAACACAAAAGGACATGGTATTTACAGGGCCACATGTACACACCTAGAGACACTGACAAGTACCAACAGTATATTTATATCTCTGTCAATACGCCTCACCTTCTTGGCAACAACTGTATTGTTGTTGAAGTGGTGGAGAGACGATGCACAGTTTGACCCACTGCTGTCACCCAGGGCCAAAGCATATCTCTCTGTGCCAGCAACACCAGTACCAAGCGAGAGAGTTGTTTCCACAGCAGGGGATTTTGTAAACGCCCAAACATCCCAGCTTCTACCTGGAAATGTGGACGTGCTCATATTCCTAAAAGATAACCTTGATGCTGCCGAGTGAGTGAGTTAGAGTTGAGTTACTTGAAAAACTAAAGTGAAACTTGATTTATTCTATTGCAGGGTCTGATTATTATATTGTCGACACTTTAAAATACTACTATCCTACTAAAATGCTGTACAAATCAGATTTATTATTTAATAAAGAAAAAAAAATTAAAGTAATAAAGAAAAAAAAAAAGTTAAAAAAAAATAATTCTTAAATCTTTATTTTTCAATATCGCGATAAATATCGTACCGTCGACTTTTTATCGCGATATTATCGTACCGTGAGTTTTTGGTATCGTTACATCCCTAGTGAATCCTGTTTCTCGCTCTGACCCTGTTGCTGCTATAAAAGCCTGCATTTCCCCACAGGGATAAATAAAGTTCCATCTTATCTCATCTTACAACCTGGCTTCATGTGAAGAAGACTACAGTATCGGCCTTTAAAATCAAGACGTATCACAGTGTATCTGCAAATGTACCACCGAGAGCCTTCACCTTATAGTTTATATAAACACACTTGCCTTCCAGACAAATGAATAATAACCTCGAACTTCTGAGAGATGGTGAAACACTCGCTCTATTTCCTCAAAATATGGAATTGTAGTTTTAAAGGGGATGGTGTTTACCGAATGGAAACTGAATGCTGTATTTCCAATTGAAAGTCAAATCATCAGTCATTTTGCAGAGAGGAATGTTGATCTTAATGTTTCTTTGTTAAATTGATACGGAGTCTGTTATGTCTGCTCTTCCAACTGCAAATGACTTGTTTTGAAGGTTGCATTGATTTCACCATGTTTTCAATACTTGTGTCAGAAAAATCACTTTTGTACCAAAGTCAAGGAAAACATGGTCACAAGCAATCGCTATGACGATTGGTGGAAAAGCATTCCTGTGAAACTCCTGCCATTTCTGATACGGCGCTATCACGTTCGACACAATATGGAATCATCTTACAATGTGAAAGCAATGCACCACAGAAATCATTCAAACTGATCTGTAAAGACGCCTGTTTTCGTTTAACACATAGCCGTGAACGTTCTCCATTCAAATACAATTTCAATCAGCCATCTAATGAAAGTCGGTTTTTCTTTAACGTGATTGATGGTCTGTGACGGGTCTTTGGATCTTTGAGCACTTTTTCCAGCTGGAAGTCACTTTTTAACCTTTCTACACAAACACCTCCACATGAGTTCAGGTGCAGTCGGAGCCCGGGGATCCGCTGTCACTACCGGCATCAAGCATTTTTCCTCATCTGTCAAGATCAATGACCGTAAAGACTCTCGAAAACAAGGACCTGAGACATCAATGGAGTTCTCGAGTGTGTGTGACGCCAAGCAGACTTTAAAACGGTTTCTGTACTTTGTCGGGAGTATTTCTGCATAGCCTCAAGATGTCTTCTAGGACGAACTGATGAGTGAAAAAGCCTGAATAAACAACTGAATGAAAGTGCTGTGAGGCATTCAGTCACCAGATCTCACACAATTCAGAAACTATAGGAGATATTGAAACGATGCGACATCACCACCACGATCGTCAAACCATGGGATCAAATAAAGTACATTTTTAATGCATAAAACATCTAAAAGAAACAAGAATAAAAAGCTTTCAGTGGCTCTGTGAGTAAGGCGCCTTGAAGAGGAATTAATACGGTCATCCCTCCATAAACCAGACCGGCCTGACCTCATTTCAAGGCCATCGTACTCTCAAATGTCCTGGGGCAAACCACAGACTTCTGTGAAAGGAGTCCGTGAGCTACCACTGCAGAAAGGTATTCCAGATATTAAAGAGGAAGCAGTCAAAGAAGCACCAACAGAGGTTTACTATAGATTCGCTTTCACCTCAATGTGCACGTTGCTTTTCCAGGAAAGCCTTATACGTCTTAAAGCTCGTTTTGAAGAGAGGACGTCACTGTCTGCCTTTCAGAGACATTTGCAGCCAGTGGCAGACAAATTAAATTTCAGTATGAGGTTAACTGGCTCTTTCTTCCTCGCTCTACTTGACTATTCTACACGAAGCTCTGATTACCTGCCATCTGTTCTTATGGCGGCAGCGATTTGGACTGCATATTATCATCATAATTACGTTTTAACTGAATCCATGGCATTAGCTCTAATAAGCTGAGATGCCTCACCATTGGCCGTCTCTTGACAGCTAATTAATAGATCTGAATGCCTTCCTTTGGAAATCCAACGAATGCAGGGACCCAACTGTGCTCGTCAGACTGCTGATGCTCAAACGCCCAGAGCCGATGACAGTGAGTCCGAAAATGGGACACAATTTGTGAATGGGAAAATAATGCGCTTCAATTATGTAGAAGACCGAGTGCCGTTTTCACAAACATTCGGAAAATTCTCAGAGCGTTTTCGACGGCTCAAGAACTCTCTTCCGAAAAGATAAGCATGATGGTTTCTCTGAGTCTCTTTAATAATATCATATATGTCCTCAATATGGATGAGTTCAATATGAATATTTGCAGTACACAACCTGTATACTGTAGATATAGAGAAAATGAAACACCAAGAGAGAACAAGACTGTCTGCTTCTCTGGGAAAAAGTAATAAAAAGGTGCAAAGAAATGATTTGCCGCTCAGCTCTGGGTTTCGGCAACATCATCCTCCCGGCATTTCCTCCATCCGCACTCCATGTCCGTTAGTGGGATGGAAAGTGTCGGGTGACGCAGAGGCTGAGCGAGAGACGGAGGGAGAGGTAGAGCCTCCTTAATGGCTGAAAGCCAATAAACACATAAATAAACATTACAGCAGCAGATAGTTTTACGGGGGCAGGTGGTGAAAGGCTGGTTAAGTGGCACAGAAAGGTAGTAAAACGCCAAGAGTCCAGTCTTTAATCAAGTTTGGGTGGGGCTCTCAGCAGAGATCTGATTAGACGCAGACGCCAGGCTCTCTGTGATCAATGTGGGTGTGACTGGGTGCTCTAACGTTCCCTCTATCTGACCCCACCCCCCGCTTCCTACATCCCATCACTCTCAGAGGCGCAAGATGGCAGCCGAGCAGCTTCTCGAACACATGGATCTCCAACCGTTAGCCGTGAAGCACCAGATGGCACAGGCTATCAGCATTATCCTGCCAGACTCTACTCATCAGTTAGCTGAGAGCTCATTGGATCATATTGCTGGCCTCCTAGAAAGACAAGGTAACCTTAAGTAGTGTGCATTTAAAAAAGAGGAATAGTTTCGGCGAAAACTAAAAAGGTACCATGGGGTAGGGCTGCTCGATTAGGGCAAAAATCATAATCTCGATTATTTGGGTCAATAATTGATATCACGATTATTAAAAACCATTTACTTTGAAAACATCCATTAATTGAAGAAAACATTTTGAACAGTATGTTTTTAGCGGTTGGTTACCCTGAACTGAACTGTAAGTATAATTCAACTGAAAAACCAAAAAAAAAAAAAAAATGTTAAATCTTTTTTTTTAAATAATCGTTTTATTTCGATTATGTTGTTTTCATAATAAGCCAAAATCGTAATTGCGATTAAAATACGATTAATTGAGCAGCCCTACCATGGGGTCAGATTATAGTTTTCCAAAGGGCGGTTCGTTTAGCATGAAACACTTGAAATAACTAAAGGACAAGTTAAACAAGAAAGAAAGTAGAAAGAACGGGAGGTGATAGAAAACTATTTCTGCTCAAAAGTTATCAATGATTGAGAGTCAGACCTAAACATTTCAGATGTGTGTATCTCACACTGCACTGTCACTTTAATCCATGTACCCTCGTGTTTTACTGTCTTTGTTTTTAAATGCCTTTTCATAATATATTTCTTAATGTTTTTCCTTTGTGTAAAGCACTTGTGTCGAAAGGTGCTGTATAAATAAACTTCCATAAAGATATTGAGCTGAACTTTTTCTTGAGTTACAGTTTTTCCTAAGAACATGCCGAACTAGTGACTAACAGGTAAAGAGTCCGGTAGCTTTAAGATAAGAAAGATGAAGTTCTGTCAGATAATAAACACGCAGATAACACTTTGATTACTCATCTCAAGAATGTAGATTCGATCCACGAGAGAGCTGACTCAGTGAGAAGCCTGTATTGTGAAAGAGCAGCACAAAATACATACGGCACAAGAAAGGGGCTTACATGATAAGTAGTGCTAATTAGGCATCTTCGTTCTGTCACTTACTAAAACTTGAAATCAACTTGTCCAGCAGAAAACCATTTCCCCCTCTCTTAAAGAAAGCTGTACTTTATGCGAAAATCTGATCTAGGCCCAATTTACCAACCCTACCTTTATTTGGAAAATGTCTGTACAACTTAAGATATGCTGTTGATACTGAAATGTTAGGGTAGCAACCACCCTAGCAACAGAAGAGTGCCTTGGCTTCCTTATATTGAGAATACAATGATTTAGCCGCGTCTTGTTCTTCCTCTCCACCAGAAATCCTAAGGTTATGGAAATATATTCTATTCTGGAGAGTAGTGTCCCAATGCAAGCGGTTGGTATGTTATCGTGTTTCAATGTTTTCCTTTGAATATTAAACAAAAGCAAAAGCTGTTATAAGGCAAACTAACTTGTTGTTGGGCTAAGGGGTGAAATGTGGCGTCACTTAAGTACATTTGGACAATCTTATGTAACAGAAAAGTCAATTCTGGACACAAACGGATAAGAGTCTAGTGTTTTTGGACCCATCTATCCACCCGACCTCCTTTTTTCTAAAAGCGTAGGTTGTATTAAAATACAGGGGAGTACTTATCGTCGGTGATGCTTTGCAACAAACATTAAAATATCCCATTTATAGATAAGAAAACGGTATTTCCTGAGTGACTGACGCAGACGGAGGTGGGAGGCTTTCCGCTGCTACTACTTGCAGAGTACATATCCAATAATTGAGTGTTACGACAAGAGCCAACAAGGTCCCGATGTACTCTTCAGCGGCTGCTTCTCACATTCATGCTTGGAGTGTTTGACTAAGCAGCTACCGCGCGCTAGCTTCCTGACTGTCAAGCAGCTGTTTTCTATTAGCCCGATATTACTCTCCATCCAATTAAGGTCTAAACCCACGCTTGGTGAACAATCAGTGGGATGTGAGCTGCTACGACTAATGTTGACAGCCATGCTCTCTGCTCTGGTCAGTTCATTCTCCAGTCAACACATCGGGAAGGCGGGGGGGGGGGCAGATGTCTCAGTGAGCTCCCTTTCTGTGGGGCTACCATTGTTGCCAAAGTCATTCATCAAAGTCACGAGCTAACGCTAACCCAGCAAGCATCCACTTTTGAGTTGCTCATTTACAACCAAAGAAAAGCCTAGTCGTTAACCATGGTTTTGAAAAGTGTTGCTTTCATTATGCAACGAGCAGGAACGGTGAAAGCTTAACAGAAATTAGGGCATTCTTTAAAAAATGAACTTAATCCGACTGTGCTTGCAAACAGTAGGAACCATTTTGGCAACAAGACGAAAATCGTTGGAGCCGAAATGTCTTATTTTGATCATTTGTTGCCCCACTTTATAATGCGTCTATTTACTGCCTGTGCTTCGGCGGTAAGTCAATGGATATATTTTTTGTTACAGAAGTCCGATATGGAGCATTGCGCATATCTAACATACCGTTTTTAGACAGCACTTAACTGTCAGTTTTACGTTGTCTATTTGGTAGCTATGGGGGCTTTTACTTCTGTTTGCTTTCAAATTGAAGGTTGTCCATCACCAACAACTTACATCTCTTTACTCTAGACTCCAATCCGAGGCGTGTCTGACTGCATGCATCAGGCCTGGAGACTAAAGGCACGTTTGGTGTTTAGATATACAAAAAGTAAACCAGTTGAAATTGCTACCAGTGACTTTTGCTTTAAGTACAACGTTATGTTCATGTTTCCATTTCAATCCTCTGTAATTGTACTTTCAGGCATGGCATGTTGCTTGAATGTGAATATATATCTTATCTTTCTCCATATTCTCTTTGAATATGTTCATACATTTTAAAAAATACCTCTTTGTTGTGGGCGCTGCGAGATATCAGAGCCCGCATAAATATTCATAGAAATTCCACACTTCATTATTATAAAACTGATACTGGCAGTCTTAACAGATTGTACTGTTAAAACATATGCTGCTGAGAATATTAAATTGCAGATATGTGTTACAGCTCGCATTGAGAGGAAACACTGAACATCAGAGTTCTTGGTAAACTGCGGCTAAGTCGGGTTTAATGTGTGGTGAAGAAATGAAACTATGAATACTTTTCACTCGTACGTTTCACTCGTCTGAGGCACGAACAGCTTTCTGGTCTTCTTCACGTAGTGACATGTACGTTGAAAGCCCCTCACAACATCCGTTACATCCCCCCCACGTTTCATCGGACCCTTTCTGTAAAAAGAAACCTCTCCTCCTCCTCCCTCATGCTGTCGGCTCAGCCATCCTCTAAGGGTTGTAATTGCGGGTTAGCTTAGGGAACAATTTCCAGGGCAGTAGCCCATGCTCCCTTTATGAAGAGGGGGGGAGAGCGCGAGTGTGGTCTTCTTTGAACGACGAGGACCCGGCAACATGTTGTTAGAAAATCAGAGGCCTTTGAGAAATGCCTACAACATTGTGGCATGTTGTTGTTTGGGCTGACAGCTGGGCATGGGTGCGGTGGGAGTGACTTGGAAAGCATCGTTTTGGGGTAGGGGAGTCATTAGGGAGGCATGGCTGTGAAAGGGGTGAGGCAGGAGACCTTGTGAGCGAAGGGGGGGAGAACTTATTGGACTCGAGTGGCTTTGGAACAGGAGACCTTGTGAGCGAAGGGGGGGAGAACTTATTGGACTCGAGTGGCTTTGTAACTGGCTGGGTGTACTGGCGACAGATGGAAAGGATGCCATGTGCAAAAATAGCAATGCATGGTGGGTATGTGGAATGAGGAGTAAACATTCCCATCACTCTCTCTCTCTAGACTCGCTGGGACCATGGATGATTGGTCCCGGCCTCTTGAGTTCTTCCACACAGGCGGTGGGGGGGTGGGACTGCCAACCCCCTACCTGAGAGTCTCGGGTTTTTCCACATTCCCACAACACTATCCCTTACTGCTATTTTGTACCCAGCCACACCTCCCCGTCACCCACTGTGAGCGTTTCAAGGAGAGACACATGTGACTTGAGTGCAGGCTGGGCAGCTCTTCAGTTGAACAGATACAAGGGGATTTAACTTAACTCTATTGCATTTTATCGGGCGGCTGTGGCTCAGTGGATAGTGTACTGGACTTCGAATCAGGGGATAGCAAGTTTGAGTCCCACTGCAGTCAGCATGTCGTTGCGTCCCTGAGAAACTTCACTAGCACGCTGTCATAACTATACAAATCAAACATATGAAGAATTAAGTGTTTACTGTAATGGATTATCGGACATAAGGGAATTTCAAAAGACTGGTTAGATATTAGGAAACACACATTCAACAAGTCGGCATAGCAGAGAGAAATCTACAGGGTGAAGACATCTTGGTTTGGTACGTTTTCAGGTTAGTTATTTCAAACTAAATGTTTAAAAAGGACAATGACTCAAAACAGCCCTGTGTTGACGTTTCTATGAAAAAAGCGGGCCTCAAAAATTTCGCCAATCGCTTAAAGTTCTCATTATTTCAACTTTGATCTGGATTGCCGCTGAGTTTTGACATGCAACCAATCAGATGCAAGTTATAGCGCGCAAGATAGCAGGGGGCGAAACCATGGAAATTAAATTAAGTAATTAGTTTTCACCACAAGGCTGCGCGCCCAACCTCGGGGTAAGCTAAGAGAAGATAGCGAATCATGTTGAGACAGATTCATGCAGAGGGGGTGAATGGATTTTTTTTGTGGGGCTCAGAACTTTGACAATTACATTCTAACATTTTTGGAGGAAAAAACTACAGAAATATAGATCCCGCCACAGCAGTACTCTAGAGATTATTTCCTTGGCAGAAAGTAGTTCCAAGGAAAAGGCAGTGAGAGGATTGAGTATCCGAAATAAGCGAGGCTTTCTTTTTAAGGGCTGCTATACGTCTGTATTCTTCACATGACTGCTTGTCATTGGTTCATTATCGATTGCTGAATATTATGATTAGACGTTGTAACGTTCTTAATAGCTAGATTGATACCATTTCACCTCCTTATTATTCCTACCACTTCATCCACACATGTTTATTGGCTTCTCCTCTCACTGATAGCCATCACGACCTTTACACAATGCATTTGCCATCCTTTACAAAACATGAAAGCAAAATGCCAAGTTTTGATGTATAAAAAAAAAGAGCTTTTCATTCCTCTCATAGCTTTTCCCTCTCTGCAATTATCCTGTCTGCCAGCGCGCCCCTGACAAACAGACTCAATCTGTGGGGAGGGGAGGCGATACCGCCCGGAACGAAGCCGCACAGCGACAGCATGACGCACGGCCACATGACTGGGATTCAATCGGACCGGGGTTTGCTCTTGTGGATCTCAGCAGAAGGGATCCATGTGTCTGTGATCCTCTCCAGAATGGAAGCAGTCATCACATACAGAGCATCAAGTAGTTCCTGAGCAGTGTCCTTTACACACTGATATCGAAGAGAGGGAGTCACTCAGTCTCAAGATGGAGGAATGCCGGTTCTTCTAGGTAATCATGCATCCTGCTGTCATGAACAAAATACTGAGTTTTTTCTCAAAATGACAAAATTCTGGCTTTTTTCTCAAAATGTTGACTTTTTTCTCAAAATTCTGGCTTTTTCTCAAAATACTGACTTTTTCTCAAAATACTGACTTTTTCTCAACATCTCAAAAACTCTGACTTTTTCTGAATACTTAAAAATGTTAATAATCCCTCGTCCCCGGCTTGAGCTTCAGCCTCAGGATCCATGTATCTGTGATCCTCTCCAGAAGGGAAGTAGTCATCACATACAGAGCATCAACTAGTTCCTGAGCAGTGTCCTTCACATGCTGATCTCCAAGAGAGGGAGTCACACAGTCTCAAGATGGAGGGATACCGGTTCTTATAGGGAATCATGCATCCTGTCATGTAGGCTACCAAATAATGTTTGTTATCAAAATGTTGGCTTTTTTCTGAAAATCCCAAAATTCGGACTTTCTCAAAATCAAAAAAATCAAATTCTCACTTTTCCTAAAAATTCTGACTTTTCCTCAAAATCTCAAAATTCGGACTTTTACAATTTCTTTTTTACTTTTACAAAGAAATCTCACTTTTCCTAAAATGTCGGACTTTTTCTCAATATTCTGGAAGCAGTCATCACATACAGAGCATCAAGTAGTTCCTGAGCAGTGTCCTTCACATGCTGATATCCAAGAGAGGGAGTCACACAGTCACAAGATGGAGGAGTAGAAAGCAGTATTCAATGTTTACTTCAGATTAGCTCCACGTCAGAAATGAGCATGCTTGATGTCTCTCTCCATAGAGGCTGAATCATCATGTTAATCACATCGCTATCATCTGCCTCAAACAGTCCTGATGCTCTTCCAGGTCATCAGACATCCTGTCATGTTCACAGCTACAGCTGATACCTTTGTTATCATGTTACTCTCATATTGGATGAGGACACTCAGTATTTTCCCAACAGCCGAGGATTATTGTATAAAGAAATACGGTGCTCTAATTCAATCAATTAGAAAACACAAGCAGGTGATGGAGGTCACGGTGGGAAGGATTCATCCTTCAAGGTAAATCTCAAACCAAAAGAAACATGTTTCCCATTAAAGACAGATGAGAGTCACTGCGGGATTATAATTAACATTTCAAGTGCAGATTCAAAAAGGCACCCTATCCAGCTGTGATGTAATATGTTTCTATACTTGATCATCTATTACTGTGCAGGTTCAATGATTTGCCCAGAACGGCCTGTGTGGTGCTAGAAAGTATTTTGACGCAGTTTCGAGTTTATGTTGTCCTGGTTTTGAGAGATCTGTATGAAAGACATTCTCCAAATGTCAGCGGCATCTCGTATCACATCATCTTATCGCAGACTAAATAAACCATGCTTTTTCAACTGGACCAGTGATTCTCAAATGGGGGTACGCGAACCCCTGGGGGTACGTTGGGGTACTGCAGGGGGTACGTGAGATTTATTAAAAAAAAAAAAAAAGTTAATTAAAAAAAGAATCTTAGTAAAATAAGTAAAATAGAAAACACAATTGTATATAAAACATTCCTAGAACCACCAAGGGGGTCCTCATATAAACATGTCAAATGTGTGTATTGTATTTTATAGTTTTTCACAATAACATATTACTTAAATTGAAAATCTCCTTGGAAAAACTGTTTTATAAAAGCGTTATGTTGTTTTTTTTCATGCATAAAATGAAAATATCCTTAGTGTGTTGTAATGCATACCACGAAGGAGTTACTACATCACACACGGAGGGAACATCACTATATTGGAATTATTCATATAGGCTTTTTCGATCAAAAATGTTCGGGATCGGTCAGGGGGTACTTGGCTGAGAAAATGTTTCAAAGGGGGTACACTACTGAAAAGAGTTTGAGAAGCACTGCAAACCTATTCTTTACACAGAAAGATTGGCACATTTCAAGCAAATGCAGTATCACTAACATCAGTTTGGCTAATTCAAAGCTACTTGTACGTTTATATCTCCATGGTTACATGAATGTATTGTATGTCGCTTCAGATAAAGCACAATCTAAATGCTTGGTAGAAAATAAATATTCTCCTGGTCTCACATAAGCAACATTAGAGCTCCAGATTCTTCTCCCTAATATGTTTCCTATGTATGTCTCGATTAAAAGATAGCAATCAATTAACACAATTAACGTGTTGACTTTTTATTCTAAAGTGCACAGAACAAGAAAGCCACTTTAGGAAATTAAATATACTAATACGTAAGCGTTGTGGACAGCTTTCTGTACATTTGTTTGTATTCGTCTGTCAGGCTGTTAGAGCTCATGATATCAGTTCCAGGAAAGCCTCCAGCTCGTCTAATTCGCACCACCTACAGTATATCACGCTAATATGTTTACCATGTGCCTCGTCGGTGTCTCTACCGCACCACTGAAGGCCACGGGATATTGCATTAGTGCTTTCAGATGTACAAATGAGATTACAATAACCTCAACTGCATCGGGACGGAGCTAAACGTCTCACGGGCAGCCACATCAAAACTGGAATGGAGAGTTTTGTAATTCTGCTGAACTGACCCTTTAAAAATAGCCAAAAATGTGTTAAAAAAACACCACTATGGTCGCTTTGAAATGCTCCTTTCTCATATTACTATACTACGTTCGAGGAGGGTTGCTCCTGACAGGAAGCTCGGTCTAAAATAGCCTTCATGTGGTCCTTTGAGGGCCCCGTGCAATCCAAGCTGCGAGTAGACCGTGATAAATCCCGAGCAGAAAGCGTAGAGGGCTCCATCGTGGGTCGCCTCGTGGAGCGGGAGCTTGACATTAGATCCTCCCTGTGGAGAAGACCCCCTAGACCCCGGGACGTTAGCTTTGGCCGGCTGTCGGGGGCCCCTCTCTTTTTGGAAAAGACGCACAGTGGCGGCAGGCAGCAGACGGGAGCGTTTAAGGAGGGTCCCGTGCGGCGAGGGGCTTGGCCGGCAGCCAGGAGCTCTCGCTGAGCGGCTTAATCACATCCAGATTGGGATTTAAGATGAAAACAAAAACGGGGGGAAGCTTGTAAAATGTATGGGGTCTTTGAAAGGTGAGGCTGCAACTGTTTGAAGGGGTTGTGTGTGTGTGTGTGTGTGTGTGTGTGTGTGTGTCGTGGTGTGTGGTGTGTGTGTGATGTGTGTTGTCGTGTGTGTGTGTGTGTGTGTGGACTAGCATTACTATACTTGTGGGGACCTACATCTGTTTACATAGTCACGTGTGGGGACTCGCCTCCCTTATGGGGACACATTGGAGGTCCCCATAAGGGGGATCATTAATTTTAGGGTGAAGACTTGGTTAGGGTTAGGCATGTGTTGATTATGGTTAAGGATAGGATAAGTCTCGAGGAAATGCATGTAAGTCAATGTAATGTCCCCTGAAGTGATGTATACATGGTATGTGTGTGTGTGTGTGGTGTGTGTGTGGGTGTGTGTGTGTGTATAGGTATGTATGTATGAGTGTCGTGTGTGTGGTGCGGTGTGTGTTGTGTGTGTGTGTTGTGTGTGTGTGTGTGTTGTTGTGTGTGTGTGTGTGTGCTGTCGTGTGTGGTGTGTGTGTGTGTGTGTGTGTGTGTGTGCAGTAGCTGCCGGGTCAGCAACACCGCCGGCCGTGACGCCCGTGCTGACAGAGCCTCAGACAAACGGAACAATCTGAGATGATTTACCTTTTCTTCAAAACTATTTGCAAGTATTAACATTTCGAAGCCAACACTGGCAGTGTCACAGGGTTTCCATGTCGTGTTTCCCCGTCACATAGATTAGGGTTAGAGTATATTCTAAAATAAATAAGCAACAGTCAAAGTCTTAAGCTATGAAGCCACTGCAGACCTCATCTACTTCATCGATACTGTTCATTTGAAGTCATCCACTGATGATGCAATTACTTGATGTCAAAGTTTTAAGAGATCTCTTTAAAATGCTTGTTTTTGATCAAATGTCCAAAAACAACTTTACAAAAGAAGAATGAGAAAAAACAGAAGATTTTAAGAACTGCAACCATTGACTATCAGTATTTTGGACTTCACCAATGTTTTAAATCATTACCAGGGTTCATACACTTTTTCACCAATGATTTTCAATGACTTCTCCACGACCTTTAGCTAATTTTCCATGACCAAAAACATGACTCTTTCTCAGCGGTTCCACTGAACACGGTTTATTTTAACATGGAGCAGGAAATAAGGTCTGCATCTGAAACACGTTGGTCCTGTCTAAAACAAATCAAATAGGCTTTCTAGCTTCCACACACTAAGGCAACTCAAATCTCTCACCAGCAAAACACCTCGCCAGTTAAAAGCCATTTTACGTTTCATTACTATACCATACAGTATTTATTATCATTATAGTATTACTATTTCTGCGTTTAGATAACATATAAATTATATTTGATGCGACTTTAGTTCCATGACGTATCCAAAACATTGGGAAAATATTGTTTTCCATAACTTTTCCAGGGCCTGGAATTAGCATTTTGAATTTCCATGACTTGTCCAGGTTTTTAACGACCGTAAGAAGAACCCTGCATTACATGATTATCAGAATAGTTTATTTAACATATATTTTGATTGTTTTTAGATCTTTTTAATGCGCTCATGGGCCTAGAAACTCTTTTATCTCCTTTTTCGAATTGGTTCACAAATGAAATCATAGAACCGAGGAACAGAGGTCGCTGAATACCTATATCCGCCAACGGGTAAAGTTTACCCGCTATTGACTTCCAAGGTACAATGTACCATACAGAACAGTGAGTTTCGATCACACAGGGATGACATGTATACCAATATAATCGGTGGACTCTCAGCTTTTCATATTATATAGTTTGTACAGATAGCATGAAGTATAAAATATCGCTACAGTGCTGATTTAAATGCTTGGTGTTAGACTTGTGTTTTGTTTAGATATATATCTCTATCTATCTATAACTATCTATCTATAACTATCTATCTGTCTATCTCTCTATCTATCTAACTATCCATCTATCCATCTATCTATCCATCCATCTATCCAACTATCCATCTATCTATCCATCCATATATCCAACTATCCATCTATCCATCCATCTATTCCAACTATCCATCTATCCATCATCTATCCATCTAATCCATGCATATATCCAACTTATACATCTATCTATCTATCTATCCGTCTATCTATCCATCTATCTATCTATAACTATCTATCTTGTCTATCTCTCTATCTTATATATCTATCCATCTATCTATCCATCCATATATTCCAACTATCCATCTATTCCAGCCATCTATCCAAATACTCCATCTATCCATTCTATCTTATCTATCTATTTTATCCGTCTATCTATCCATCTATCAATCTATCTAATCTATCTATCCGTCTATCTATCCATTTCCATATATCCAACTATGCCATCTTATCCATCCATATATCCAAAACTTTATCCCAATTTCTTATTCCATCCATCTATCCAACTATCCATTCTATCCATCTATCCATCTATCCATCCATATATCCAACTATCCATGTATCGCATCGATCTTATGCCAACTATCCATCTATCCATCTATCTATCTATCTATCTATCCGTCTATCTATCCATCTATCTTATTCTATGCTATCTACTTTCTATCTATCTATCTATCTATCTATCCGTTCTATCTATCCATCGATCCATCATATTATCCAACCTATCCATCTAATCCATCCATCTATCCAACTTATCCATCTATCTATCCATCTACCATCCATCTATTCAACTATCCATCTATCCATCTATCTATCTATGCTATCTATCCGTCTATCTATCCATCTATCTATCTATCTATCGACCTATCTATCTATTCCGTCTATCTATCTAATCTATCTATCTATCCGTCTATCGTAATCCATCTATCTATCTATCTATCCATCTATCTATCTATCCATCTATCTATCCATCTATCTATCTATCCATCTATCTATCTCTCTATCTATCTATCCATCTATCTATCTATAGGAACAGCAGTAGACAAGCGCTGCATTTCTATGAGGTAAATATTACCCGCTGGCGGAAATAGGTATAAATAGCCATTTTTTGGGCGATTTTTTCAATCTGACTTCATATTGACAATTTTTAACACCACAGGGTGCTACATAACACACTTTCAGGAAAAGTCACAGACTGGGAGACGTACGATGTACCCGTTGGCAGTTCTAGTGTTAAGAGCACAGACAGACATCTCTAATGAGAAATACAAAGAAGGAATTGCAGGCGTGTAGAAGCGCATGGCTCATAGTGAGTAGCTCTGAGAAAATGTATTCCCTGCGCATTCAAAGCCCTTGGGTTTAAATAAAAATAAAGCAAGTTTTTTCTGTCATGAAAATCTTCTCCTCATACAAAATGTGGCCTAATGATGTTGGCCTTAGAGGAAAGTTCAGACTGGATCATATAAAGACGACCTTTAATGGAAAGTTCTGGAGAAACTTTCACAAAGGCATCTGGAGCTGGAGGAGCTGGACGGACAGACAGCTGACAGGCCGAACACAACCACCATGTTTAAGAGCCATCACAGTTATACGGCTGTTACTAAAGCCCAATTTGCCCTTTCGCTAATGGCTTTCTATTATTTCCACCAGTCACCTTGGATGTTGTGCCCTCGTTTCAAACACATAGTCGTCCCCAAAGGTCTCGTTAACTGCTATGCTAAAAACAGAGAAATCAGATGACTCACCTGTTGAAGACATCCGAAGAAGATCCGAACGGAGCGGAGAAGAGAGACACAGAAAAATAAGGAAATTAGTTACATGGTAAACAACTTTCAAACAGAAAATGTTTTACACACAGTTGAAAAGCTTTCCAGACGGAGGGCAAAGGCAGCCAAGAAGGCTTTGAGCTGAACCGCTTCACAAACAACCCTGGATCATTTCCTGAAGAGGCAGAAAAACACATTGCTATTTTCAGCTGACCTTTAAATAAAGTCAAAGTTTGGGATTTAACCGCAGCACAAGGTTGGTGTTTTTTTCGCATTCGTGATAATGAAACTGGAGGGAGGCGTTGTTAAAATCATAAAACAAGGTGGGTCGTTTTTGAAAACATCGGTGTGACGTCAGAGCTGCGGTGTTTTTCTCCAACTGTATAATCCCTGTAGCTCCACGGTGAACTGTTTCATTTAACTCGGCTTAAAGGATTGACACTGTCTCAGGTTACATCACAACCTTTTACTACGGAGAGCAGGCTATAATCACGCCTACGTCGGGAGCATTAAATATCCTAGTAGACCTGTTTTGGTTCTGGGTCAGTGTTCCTTGGCTGGTATCTGTGAACTCTGCACAGAGGAGTTTAAGAGGGTTCAACACCAGTCGTTTTTTACTTGAACAGGCCAAAAAAACAAATGGACGTTTCTTCGTTTTTATTTTTCCACCTTTCTTTTTCCTAATTCTTAGAAAGCATCAACCAGCCAGAGTTCTTCTTCTTCTTCGCCAAACATTCGGTCTCTAAATTCAGAAGAGCTCTAGCCTTTCAGCGCCAACCACCAGCCAGCGAATTGCGTCAATGTTGCAATACTCAAAAGGTGGTGGGAAGAGGATCCCAAGGTCAGCGTGGTAATCCACCTGAAGGAAACCCCCCCGCGTCCTTTTACTTTCTGAAAGTGGTAATAATCTCGGCTCCTTCCAGTGCTCAAGTGGACATGCAAAGGTCAAATGAGGGAGGGGGAAAGGTGACGTTAAAGGGAAGATGATTGAAAAGGTCAGTAACACTGAAATGTCTCAAGAGGAGTCTGTCCACACTGTGATTGCACATTCTCGGTATCCTTTGAGAAGCATTTAGAGCTAACATTTATCAATGGGTTGATCAGCAGCCCCCCCCCCCCTTAACCCGACTTAATGATGTATTCTTGGAAAAAGTCAGATAACAGAGCAAAGAAGGGGCAACGCAATGATTGGAGACATCAATCATCCCTCGCCTCCTTCAACGACAGTCACTTTGTAAATTAGTATTGAAGGAACATATCCCCCCATTTAGGGCTGAACGATTAATCGATTTTAAATTGAAATTTGAAATGATGCAATTATCAAATCGCAAAGCCTGCGTTTTTTTTGTTTTTTAAAGTATTTTTTTATTTGTTGTTCTTCTTGTGTGTCAGTCATCCAAACCAATCAGAAGTGCTGTGCTCCACATGTACCAGCCATTGTTAACCAATCAGAAGTGGCCCATGATAGCAGGTGATAGACAGATTGATCCAATCACCTGCCAAGTATCTTTGAAAGTGCCTGCCCTTTCTTTTTTCTTCTTTTTTCTTCTACTAAAATCATACAAAAACAAAAACGTATAATTCATACACACAAATGAACAACATTTTCCAAATGGATTCCAATGGAGCTTCAGATGGTTTGGTGAAGCGTCTGAGTCAGGTTAGCAATGCTCCATCACGTGTTTCTATTACAGCGTGAATCTCAAACTGAAGCTCGACTTTAAAGCAACCCAACGGAAGTTTCATGTAACTTTAGTTCTTTCACTCGTAGCTCGGGCTGCGGGGTGCTAGAGACAGGAGCACGTTGATGCGACCTTCCTAGCCGGAGATATGGCCGCATTTTACAATAAACTTCCGTTGCGAGATATATTTAAATTCAAACAACTTAAATGTATAAACATTTGAAAATCATCCACAATTAATATTTCAATCACGACAAATTGTGCTTTTTTTTAAGGTACAGCTTGGAAAGTCTGTCAACAGCCACACAACCTCAAACTACTTATATATTTACATGAAAGTCCTTTGTCAAAGTGAATGAGTCCTTTCCTTGGCTTTAAACATTCAGTATTTCCCATCAACACATTTAACACAATCATCAAACAATGAGCGTTACTCTGAAACGTTTAGCAGGTGTTATTCAGGTGGTACTTTACGACCGATAATGCAAGTCGACCGGGTGGTGTTGAACTTATAGTCTCTCAGCTGTGTGCACATTGAATGCCACTGGATTTGGCGTTACTAAGGTTACTCGTCTTCCTAGTTTCCCCGGTGTCAGCTGTGGTTTGATGCTCGCTTGCTGCACATCTAACCTCCTTGAGAGAAGACTTTGTTCCTATTGACCAATCATAGCTCAGCGCGTGCACCCCGAGGGAATCTATGTGTGATATTACGAGTGTCTTTATTGTATTTTCTATCTGTTCTACTAGTGTTTTCAACAGCAATTGTGTTGCTTTTATCTTTGATTTGTTTTTACATTTCTTTGCATGCGTCTTATATTATAGGTAACCCTGCGTTGCTTTAACAAGTTGTGTATACACTGAAGTGTGATTGCATAACCCAAAGTTGTTTATTGAGGGTCTGCTAAGCGAGATAACACATGTGTCCTTGGTAAGTTGAACTTGCAGACGAGTGAAAGACCAGTAAAAGTTCTTTGCCAGCACATCCATAACTCAAAGGTTATGACCTGCTAGAAGATGGTTGGCCAACATAAATGCGAGCTGCCTGCTTTATTGAGGCGGATAAATCAAAAGGTGGTGTGCTGTGTCTCCGTTTAACCTGCTGCAGCCTCAACAATCAAGCTTTGAGCACAGCTCCAGCTAACTGTGGTGGTGACTGCCGAAAACAAGCAGAGCGAAACTGTGCCAGTGGCAGAGCTCACGGATAACAGGCTTAAAGCACAGGCTGGAAAGTATTAAGACCACAAAACTTTTTTATTTTTCTTTCCTCGGACTCCTCTTTCCTACAAAGCCGCTGACTTTGGACGAAACTGCTCCAGGTCAAAGTCTTACGAGACCAGCGAGTAAACTGACTGTCCTAACTTGACTCCCGTGTTTCTGACTGAGCTTTCACCAACACAGAGCCATGATGTGCACCTCGCTCTGCATCGACCAATCGCTAGGCTGGCTTCCAAAAGGTTTAGTTTAGTTGTTTATAGCGTACAGTAAATGGGGCCGCTTCAGCCAACATCGCTCGTTGCCAGCTGTTGTCCGGCCAGATGATAATAAGGTGGAACAAGCTCCGAATTGACTTCAAGACAGAAAAAGATCCACGTATCTTCCGTCGTTAACTGAAGAATATCCACGTCTTCGGGACTTACGATGTGTCCTTTGAAGCTAATGTACCTGCAGGACTGTTGTTATGTTGAGTTTGATTTGGTTGATTACAGCTCAGTGAAATAAGTAAAATGCGGACTTTCGGCACTTGAAAACAGTCGGAATTTAAATTATTATCAGCTACAATTCAATAGCTGTTTATTACTCGTACTCCTTCACTAGCCTGACTAATCTATTTTCCATTATGCTTGTCCAGATGCAAAACACAATATTGTGGCTGTCCGCGATGCACTTCGAGGCCGATATACAGGTAGTGCCAGTGAAAAAGGCACTAACCGAAAGCATTGCTTCTCGGTTTGCTGTGAGTAGTGTGCATGTGAACTCTTCTTACCCCGTGCAATCTGTGGATATGAGCAAGGCTAGCATTTTTCAATTGAACCTAAACTCAACCTGTCTACTGGGGAATTGCGAACACATGGCAGGATGTAAACAAGCCGAAATAGTAGGATGTCAGAGCAGTCACATCAGTTTCTGGCCTAATAACATGCCAGACTGCGGTGGAAGCGAGTCAGAATAAGTGAGGCTGCTTTGTGTCCGATGTCTCAGTCAGAAAAGGATGTGAAAAGAAACCCTGAAGAGTTGTCTGCGGGGAGGGAGAGCGAAAAAGATGAAATGAAAGAAGTGGTAAGCCTTCAGCACATTAACGTTAAATATTGATGCGTCTGGATGGTTAACTGACACATTTTAAGTGCCGTGTATTAAGTACCTCCCGTTAGAGGAGCATGCTGGAGCTTTAAACAAACCCCCTGCTACTTCCTGTTACACTTCATTTACTTGTCAGTGTGTCTTAACGGCTTCTACTAACTAATGTTTGCAATCCGGGGTCAGTGTTCCCAAAAACAAGCTTATTATGTGCAGCTTTATTGTTTTACGCTTTGAGGCTACATTGGTTTGGAATAAACTGCCGAATACTATGCTAGTGTTTTTCTTCCTATACCACCAGTCCTAATGCTGATTGCAATTGAAGTGCGCTGTGTGAAACTACAAAAGCAACACTTCAAATCCTATCGTTAGCCTCTCCCACAGACTTCAGAATTAAAGATTATCGAAACAGTTGCATACAGTCAACATACTTTGTCTGGAATGAGCGTTCTGCTGTAACTCAGGAGGAGACGCCGGAGTCTGTCGAACAGCCATGCTGGGCGTAGTTCAAACCGGTCTGACATACTGAGCGAAGCAGAGATCAACCCGTTTAAAGCTCTGTGTGACGCAACGAATCCTCCCTGGATTACTAGCTGTTTGAAAGAAAGTATTTGTCCTCGACTGTTAAAGAATAAACCACATCAAACACTACTGTCAGAAACTCTCTTTTCATGTTCAACTGCTGACTGTGAAGAAACAGGGAGGAATTCCCATTAGAAACAATATCATTTAGTGAGATCGTTTTAACGGCACATCATCTGCATCGGATATACACCTGAGCATCAGCAGGAGAGGACTCTTTAAAGTAGAGACACTACATACTGATATACACCTGAACATCAGCAGGAGAGGACTCTTTAAAGTAGAGACACTACATACTGATATACACCTGAACATCAGCAGGGAGAGGGACTCTTTAAAAGGGTAGAGACACT
>RQJG01063249.1:0-12500 GCA_009756435.1 Chionodraco myersi
TACTCAGATGTTGTACTTGAGTAAACGTAGAAGTACTCAGATCTTGTACTTGAGTAAAAGTAGAAGTACTCAGTTCTTGTACTTGAGTAAAAGTAGAAGTACTCAGATCTTGTACTTGAGTAAAAGTAGAAGTACTCAGATCTTGTACTTGAGTAAAAGTAGAAGTACTCGGGTCTTGTACTTGAGTAAAAGTAGAAGTACTCAGATCTTGTTCTTGAGTGAAAGTATAAGTACTCAGATCTTGAACTTGAGTAAAAGTAGAAGTACTCAGATCTTGAACTTGAGTAAAGTAGAAGTACTCAGGTCTTTGTACTTGATAAAAGTAGAAGTACTCAGGTCTGGTACTTCAGTAGAAGTAGAAAGTACTCAGGTTCTGAGTAAAGTAGAAGGTTATCAGATCTTGTACTTGAGTGAAAGTAGAAGTACTCAGATCTTGTACTTGAGTGAAAGTAGAAGTACTCAGATCTTGTACTTGAGTAAAAGTAGAAGTACTCAGATCTTGTGCTTGAGTAAAAGTACAAGTACCAGAGTGTAGGAATACTCTGTTACAGTAAAAGTCCTGTATTCAAAATGTTCCTCAAGTGAAAGTAGAAAAGTATTCTCATCAAAATATAGTGAAAGACAGTGAAAGTAGTCGTTGTTTGATTGGTCCATTTCAGAATAATATATCCGATATGTTTTATAATGGTTGATCATGAAAGTGTTCTCAAAGCTGGTGGAGTTGCAGCTAGTCTGAAGTACTTTGTAGACTGCAGGGTAGCTGGTGGATTTACTCCAGGTGGAACTAAAGTCTGATTCAACACTTGGTCAGATTTCACATCATTCATCCAGATCTGTGAAGTAACTAAAGGGATTACATACATGTAGTGGAGGAAAAGTACACGGTAGCAACACATGTAAATACTCAAGTAAACTTCAAGTATCTCACAATATAACTTATAAGTAAATGTACACCTGTGTCCACTGAACTGTGTTTTCTGTTAGATTCAGAGGAGGAGGAAGAGGAGGAAGAGGAAGACTCTGATGTGGAAATGGATGAAGATGCTCTGGAGCTGCGGTCAGACGATGACGACACGTTAGTCGACTCCACTCCTTTTTATTTTGTGCTTTACCCCTAGATTCCACCGGGTCTGTCTGCGCCACGTTACGGCCGCGTTACGTCCGCGTTACGGCCGCGTTACGGCCGCGTTCTAGTCAATGGGTGCTATTCCACCAGACGCGCCGCGTTACGGCTCGGAAGCGTCTCGGCGCTGGGCTCCGCTCGAAATAGGATTCAAGTCTATTTTTCGACGCGAGGCGTTGCAGAGGCGGCGGGCAGGAAGTGGACCGGTCAGAGCATCCGGCCCATCCCCAAAATAAACTAATTTGCAGACCCTATCCCTCCGTAGTCTTTCAAGTAGGAGGAGAAATGCCAGCGTTCTCCTCCGGTCTACAGGCACTGTGTCAATTACATATATAGAATAGTTCTGATGATGAATGTCGTTTATAACTGGGATATTACAGTTATTATGAACGGTGTCTGCACAAAGTAGCCTGTGCAGGAAATATGCCCAAATCAACAAAGACTGCGAGCCGGCAGGCAAGACGCTCCGCTTCTGAAACGCGCCCGGTAGGGTATGACGCCGGCGGAGGCCGGACCCGAACCGCGCCGCAGCCGTGACGCGCCGCAGAGGGACCCGGTGGAATCGAGGGGTCAGAGTTTCAGTTATAAGTTAGCAAAATCCAGCATCTCAGCTCTCACAGGGTTTCAGTTATTGTGTTGCAGATCATCCCTTAAACTCATCCCTTAAACTCATCCCTTAAACTCATCCCTTAAACAGAACAGTGCTCATAATGAGGGTAGTTAGTTAATTGGTTAGTTACACTCACTCAGTCAGGGAGGTAGTTAATTGGTTACACTCAGTCAGTCAGGTAGTCTGATGGTAGTCAGGGATTTAGATAGTAGTTTAGTTAGAGATGAAGTTTTGATGGCACTGTAGATTCGCCACCTTCCGACTGAGGGAGTGTCTCACTTTCCCGCTTCTCAACAGGAACTTCGAGGATTCTGAGGACGAGCTGAGGGAGGCGGTGGCCGACTCCATGAACAATTTGTTTGTGATGGAGGCCGAGGAGAAGCTGGAGGTGCGTGATGGGATGGAGGAGGACGAAGAGGACTCTCAACAGATCCAGCAGGTGGTCGGGGATTCACCTGCAGACGCTGTTTCCTCCTGAAGGAGCTGGCGGTCGGTCGGACGAAAACACGACTTCAAATCAGCCGCAGACGATCTGAGCTCTCACCAATGCGGCTTTCACACCAGCGCTTTTCCGTTCTAGCTCCGAGCGGGAGCTTTTCTGGTTCAGCTCCGGTTCCCCTTTCTGCTCCCGCTCTGTTCACACCGCCCAGAGCTGCCGCTGCTGCGTCATGACGTCACCGTCTACGTGCCTGCTTCATAAAATCCAAACCGCGCGGAAATCCCTCACATCGACAACAACAATGGCCGATTGTATCGAAGCGCTGTTCGCTTTGGTTATCCTCGTACGAAACGACATGGAAGGCATCGGACGACTTTCCCATGTGAAATGCAAGACTTCTTTGTGGTCTTCAGCATCTACTTCAACCCGCCTCGACGTAAGAGAGACGTAAGCGACGCCGCCTCTTAGCTCAGAAGCTCTTGCCTCTAGACCGACACTTTTTTGGAGCTGGAAGTGAACCGAATTCCGGAGCTAAGAGGCGGTGTGAACAGGAAAAACCGGTACTTTTCAGGCTCCAGTCAGAGCTGAAAACGCGTTGGTGTGAAAGGGGCATGACACTCAGTACTCCTCATTTCACTTCAATTCAGATCATCACTGATTCTCAGCTTGAGTTAGGAGCAGTGACTGTAATGCTGTACCTACGTGAAGATTGAGGTACTTGTACTTCACTTGTATATTTTCTTTTCATGCCATTTGGTGTTTTTACTCCACTACAATTCAAAGGGACTTTTTCCTTTACTACCTTCAGCGTTAGTTACTTAGACTTCTGCATAAAGTAACAAATAAATAAATGTCTGATGTATTTCAATACGATAGAAATATGAAAATTTTACTCGTTTTCGGTTATTATGATTAATTTAGTTTCGTGTTTTTGGATTTATTTTTGGATTTTCCTGCATTGGTTACTTTGACTTTTAATACTTAATTTTGCTGATTACAACTACTTTGACTTTAGTAACATTGAGTTCAATGCAGGACTTGTTACAGAGTATTTCTACACTGCGGTACTTCAGTCAGGAGAGACTGGTTTATATATATATATATTGTATATATGTAACTATATATATTTAGTGACAGAAATAAACAGAGGAATGTAAAGATGTTATTAAGAATAGATTCATAATACAAAACTATTTTAATTAAAACTTCATACATTAAATAATATCTTTGCTGTTGGAGACTTTCAATTAAGAAACTGTTATTTATATATTGTATTAAGTGATTTCACGACCGGACAGGTGAAGAGTACAGCCCTCAGCTTCGACAAAGGTAGACATTTGAAATGCCTGATTTCTCTGTGTCAGAGTTACATCCTGTCCTTTCCACCGTCTGTTTACCGCCCGCTGATTGGTTGTCACGTCCTTATTGTCTGCAACTGGTGATGTCAGTTTAAATAGGCCGAACCATTCACCGTCTCGTTGCCAGATTGTCTCGAGTGTTATGCCGAGCTCTCCTGCGTTTTCACATCACCATCCAGTTACAGTAATAGTCACGTTTATAGAAATAGAAAGATCAGGTAGTAGGTATTAAGTATTTTACTAGTTTTGGATAGGTAAGCGTTAGTGTAGATATTTATTGTCTGTAGTGTTTTTGGAATCACCGCACATCTGTATCAACAAATCAAGTAAAGACTCTTTTTGTTCTTGAATCCTGAGTCTGCATCCGTGCTTTTGGGTCCGCACTTTGTACGTCAGAATGTCAGAATGTTCAGAATAAAGTCAGAATGTTCAGAATAAAGTCAGAATGTTCAGAATAAAGTCAGAATGTTCAGAATAAAGTCAGAATGTTCAGAATAAAGTCAGACTTTTCAGAATAAAGTCAGAATTTTCAGAATAAAGTCAGAATGTCAGAATAAAGTCAGAATTTCAGAATAACATGTCAGAATTTTCAGAATAAAGACAGAATTGTTCAGAATTAAAGTCAAGAATGTCAGAATAAAGTCAAGAATGTTCTCAGAATAAAGTCAGACTTTTCAGAATAAAGTCAGACTTTTCAGTCAATAAAGTCAGACTTTTCAGAATAAAGTCAGAATGTTCAGAATAAAATGGTCAGAATGTTCAGAATAAAGACAGAATGTTCAGAATAAAGTCAGAATGTTCAGAATAAAGTCAGAATGTCAGAATAAAGACAGAATGTTCAGAATAAAGTCAGTTCAAAATGTTCAGAATAAAGTCAGAATGTTCAGAATAAAGTCAGAATTTTCAGAATAAAGTCATAATGTTCAGAATAAAGACAGAATGTTCAGAATAAAGTCAGAATTTTCAGAATAAAGTCAGAATGTTCAGAATAAAGTCAGAATGTTCAGAATAAAGTCAGACTTTTCAGAATAAAGTCAGACTTTTCAGAATAAAGTCAGAATTTTCAGAATAAAGTCAGAATGTTCAGAATAAAGTCAGAATTTTCAGAATAAAGTCAGAAACTGTTGTGCGTCGCCAACTGTGTTAAATATTGTATTGTTTAGTTTAGTTAATAAAAGTCAGGATTTTCCGAAAAAAAAATTCAGTAAAAAGTGACAATTTTCCGAAGAGTCAGAATCCAATATTCAGTAGACTCATGCTGTCGTTCACCCCTGTGTAAGTAGTGTTGTACTTACTGTGCCTTGTATACATCATTTGTTTAATTAAAGACGGATAGCTGATTATTCTGGCTGTGCAGATATTCTAAAAGAAAAGGAGATTATTGCAGATTTCTTCTAAACACCGTACAGTGTTTTTTTAATCGTGAGTGCACCAGGGTAATTGGTTTATGCAGCTCTCCCCAATGAGATATTTACTTCTGAGGATCATTTTTGATAATATGTTGTTAATGGAAAATGTTAATGACCTTTCCAACCCTGATATTCATATGCATCTGATTCTAAATGTGATATCTAAAGACTAGTCGTGTAGTCGTGTGAGTCACTTCTAAGAACTGCAGGGTTTCCTGTACCAGCCCTCACGAGATAGACCAGGTTCTCAACACAGCACAAACAGTACCGTTAAAAGATGACCTTTAACTGTCATTCTCAAGTCTTTCGTTCACATGCCACTCAGCTTACATTCTGCAACACTCCTTCAGACTGGGCGGCTCTCCTGTGGTTTTCAGAAAGCTAACATGCAAATCTCATGTTTGAAATGTCTTTTCTAAATTCAAAGGAGTCGATGACAAAAGTCAGGGGTGACTTGAAATGTTTTGGCTCTATGAAACCTGAGTGGACAAATATGACACGTGGGGTTCCTCAAGGCTCCATACTGGGGCCTCTTCTCTTTAACATCTACAAGACGCCACTGGCTCAGATAATGAAAATCAACTAAATAAGTTACCATAGCTCTGCAACACAAACATTTACATAAACTGAGGTAATGGTTTTTGGAGCCAAGGCAGAACGTGTAAAAGTTAGCGCTGAGCTTCAGTCTGCAATGTTCAAACCAACAGACAGAGCCAGAAATCTAGGTGTAGTCATGGACTCTGACCTGAGTTTCAACAGTCACATTAAAACAGTTACTAAATCAGCCTACTATCACCTAAAGAACATATCTAGGATTAAAAGACTAATGTCACAGCAGGATTTGGAAAAACGTGTCCATGCTTTTATCTTCAGTAGACTGGACTACTGCAATGGTGTCTTCACAGGTCTCACTAACACATCTATTCATGGACGGCGCCAGGACCAGGAAGGAATCATTGAAGGATCACGAGCCTTCAATGTCCAAAACGCTCTCTTTATTTTCTGGTATTGACGGCCACAGCCACGCCTTACAGAACCAATCAATAGAATAACACTCATTATGACTTTTCCCCACACTCGAACACAACTCCTACCGTCTCGTACTCCCTCCACACACACCGGAAAACGCACACACACACACACCTGGAAGGGGCGGGCTCTCCCTAACTCCCACCAACAACATTGCCTAAATAACTTTACAACTGTACTAAACTGTGCACATCTGATAACTGAAATAACTATTAACTTGGACACGCTACAATATTATCATTAATATTTACTAGGGCTGTCAAGTTAACGCGTTAATAACACCACTAATTATTTTAACGCGATTAACGCATGTGTATTTTTTTTTCCTCGACCGCCCCGTAGTTTCAGAGCGCATCGAGTTTAAAATACCATCTGCTGACAGCCCCACTCCTGCCGCCCGCTTGCAGCAGACCACACTTCCACGCTCACCGGCAGGCACCGACTGGCCATCGGGAGGACCGGGAGGGAGTATGTGTGTGTGTATGTGTGGCCCGAGCGAGCGAGAGAGAGACCTTAAGTGCATTGTTGTTGTTGTTGTTAGCATCTGGTGCTAGCTAGCTGCGCTAACGGATATAAGGAGCTGTTTAAATGAAAACAGAGGAGCGACATTTCGCCACAACTGCACCGAGCACTTGACTTGATGCAGGAAGCAGACAGCGGGACATTGGAGGAGAAGTCAGCACACTCATGATTGCAGCGTCCAGGCAGCTCCCGTTCGAGCATATGCCTTGAGTTGCACATAGCTCCAACGATCCCACGATCCCACGATCCCACGCACGCACGCACGCACGCACACACATCACACACACACACACCACACACACACACACCCACACACACACAACACACACAACACACACAAGTTTGGGAAGGCTAAATAACTTTTTTTACCTGACGCTGCCCGCCTCCGGTGTCAGAAAAGAGATCGACTCAGTGAAAGCACCGTCTGCTGACCAATCAGAGCTCAGTGTGCAGAGTTTAAATCTATCAAGTCATATTACAGGATAAAGGAAATACAGTTTAAACTGCCGTATGCAGAGAAGACGCCGACGTGTCGCACTTATCATTCATATCACACTGATATCACATCATCAGTCAGATCATCGATCACATCACATCATAATATTTCCTTATCCGAGTCAGCTGAGCCGTATCTGGCCGTGCAACACTTACAGTGTCACATACTGTATGCACAGGGTTGGGTTGTAACGGAATACATGTAACGGCGTTACGTAATCAGAATACAAAAATCAAGTAACTGTATTCAGCTCGCGTTACATTTGAAAAACGAGTAATCTGATTACAGTTACTTTCGTAAACCTGAAGTGAATACATTTTGGATTACTTAGTGGAATTATTGGTGGAAAGATTTCCTCTCAACATGTAATATTCATTACTAAAGTTACAGCCGAATCATCCCAGCGCACAAAACCTATTACCGCCGCAGATGGACCAAAAAAGCGTTTGAAAAAAAATCACGGGTCTGCTCGCTCAGTGAAACAATAACAACGAAACATGGAGGAACAAAAGTCTGCGTTTAAATCGTGTGTGTGTGTATATATAGGTGTGTGTGGTTAAAACACATCAGCCTGCGGTCGCTCTTTAGCCTTACTAATGATTCTGAAGGTACACACAGTGAAGGCGGTGCGTGAAAGGCACTGCGCGCGGGCTCGTCTTCTCAGAGGCGGAGTTAACCCTCCCGCTGCCTCCTGGCGCTGCAGAGAGGTCATGAAGGGAAGGAGGTGTTCCTTCTAAAAAACAGCTGTGGGCAGATAGGCTACTGTGAGAGTCACGGACTACTTTGAAATGGAATGTGGAATGCTTTGAGATGGAATGTGGAATGCTTTGAGATGGAATGTGGAATGCTTTGAGATGGAATGTGGAATGCTTTGAGATGGAATGTGGAATGCGTCGGCAGACCAAAGCACATGGGACGGAACGTCGGGCTCTGAAGTCATACTGAACCTGGTGATGTCATACCACAGCGGCTGCAAGGGAGCGTGCTCGCCGGTTAAATACACAACTTATTTGCAGTTTGCGCAGGACGACAACAAGCCAGGTTTCATCCCAGCCACGTGGAGTTCCCAGTATCCGTCAGAAGCAGCTATTTCTTCACGATAATAAGATGGGCAAAAGAAGATCAGTGTTCTCCATGACGTACAAGGACTCTCAGGAGAGTTCAGTTGAGGAGGAGATTGAGGACGAGACCATGGAGGAGGTGCAGCAGTCTGCAAACCAGGTGGAGGAGGAAGTTCAGGAGGATCAGGAGTATGTATACTCGACGGATGAAGACTTCGAAGACATATTGGACCTTCATGACGAGGAAGAGTCCGAAATCAAAGAAATGCCTGACCTAGATAAGACAGAGTCTGCATGTCCAGAGATGTGGCAATTGGCAGAAGAGATCGAGTCTGAAATCGAGGAGATGCTGGTCTCTGATGATGAGAGACAGTCCCAAACCCACGAGATTGCGGACTTTTATGATAAGCCTGAGTCAGAGAGCGAAGAGATTCAGGAGCAGACCTCCATCTCCGGCAACAGACAAAAGTACAACTCCACTTCCTCTGCGGTAAGAAATACATTCGGTGGCACACATGTTTAGAATCACACTCATCGAAACTGTAAAAAAGCTTATACTCAACACTTAAGTTTCTGATCCCAGCATACCTTCCACACCCAGAGATAACTCCACCGCACAGAGACAACACGATAACAACTGCTTTACGTTTCACAGACAGAGGACTCTGAGAGGTCTGAGAGAAAGGCGAGGTCTGAGAGGTCATCTGAGAGAAAGGCGAGGTCTGAGAGGTCATCTGAGAGAAAGGCGAGGTTCTGAGAGGTCATTCTTTGAGAGAAAACGGCGAGGTGCTGAGAGCCTGAAGAGGGCTGAGCGAAGGCGGTGGTTGAGAGGCGCTGAGAGGTCTGAGAGGCCTGAGAGGCCTGAGAGGTCTGAAGAGAAAGGCGGGGTCTGAGAGGTCTGAGAGGCCTGAGGAGGCTGAGAGGTCTGAGAGCAAGGCGGGGTCTGTAGAGGTCTGCGAAGGTGCCTGAAGAGGAAAGGCGGGTTCTGAGAGGCCCGTGAGAGGTCTGAGAGACAAGGCGGGGTCTGAGAGGTCTGAAGGTCTGAGTAGGTCCTGAGGAGAGAAGGCGGGGTCTGGGAGAGGGTCCTGAGAGGCCTGGAGAGAAGGCGGGGGTCTGAGAGGGTCTGAGAGGTCTGAGAGGCCTGAGAGGGTTGAGAGGGCTGAGAGGCCTGAGAGGCCTGAGAGAAAGGCGGGGTCTGAGAGGTCTGAGAGGCCTGAGAGGCCTGAGAGGTCTGAGAGGCCTGAGAGGCCTGAGAGAAAGGCGGGGTCTGAGAGGTCTGAGAGGCCATCTGGTCTTCAGGGCGCCCTGCACGAGGAGAGAAAAGCCAAAGCGGCTCTTGAAGAGGCCTTGATGAAGGAGAAAGCATCTACAGCTGGGCACAAAGCAGAAAAGGACGCTCTTGCAAAGGCTCTGAAGGATGAGCAATCTGAAAATGTTTCCCTTTGTGATGTAATAAAGCACATCAGCGATGAGCTGAAGCAGTCGCAGAAAGAGCAGCAGCGTGGCAGAGCGAAGCTGAGGCACAGCATCACTACAACGACTTCTGAGCGTGAAGAAGACAAGAAGGTGATCGAGGAGCTCCAGAGAGCTCAGCAAGCATCCTCCAGCCAGCACCAGAGGGAGGTCTCAGAGCTGCTGGTGGTGCACACCGCCTCAGTGACAGCGCTAAGGGACCGCCTCGCCGAGCGGCAGGAGGACAGTCTGAAGAAAGACAGGCTCATCGAGTCCCTGCACTCAGACGTCCTGAAGCTCCAAAGCGACATCGTCTCCAAGGTCGGCATGGTTACCTCCCTACAGGAGAGAGTGAGCAAGTGTGCTTCAGACCTCAAGGCGGAGCAAACGAAAAGCAGCTCAGTGCAGAGGGACTACGAGGCGGCCGTCTCTCAGCAGAAGACGGACGCCGAAGAACTGGCCCGTCTGACTCGGGGGAACCAACACCTGGCCTGTGAGAACAAGAGGCTGCAAGGTGAAGAGCAGACGCTTCAGGGCGACAGAGGAGCCTGCAGGAGACTGGAGGAGGCCATGAAGACGCAGGAGGCTCGGTTCTCCAGAGCCTCACAGAAGATCCAGAGCCAAGAGAAGGCGCTGTGTGAGAAGAGCCTGGCTTCGGAGGGACTGCAGAGGGACTACGAGGCGGCCGTCTCTCAGCAGAAGACGGACGCCGAAGAACTGGCGCGTCTGACTCGGGGGAACCAACACCTCGCCCGTGAGAACAGGAGACTGCAAGGCGAGCTGGAGGCTGCGCTCAGTACCCAGCTCGCTGAGGAGGAGACGCTTCAGGGCGACAGAGGAGCCGACAGCAGACCGGAGGAGGCTCGATTCTCCAGAGCCTCACAGAAGACCCAGAGCCAGGAGAAGGAGCTGAGCCTGGCTTTGGAGAAGAGCCTGGCGGCCGAGAAACTCCTCAAGGCGTCTCTGAGGAGAGAGAAGAAGCGATTTGAGGAGATGGTTGGAAAGCATGCTCATTCAGTCCTCGCTGAACAGCTGAGAGAAGCGTCTGCGTACGACATGCAGACCCTACGGAGGGAGAACGCTGACATCAGGGCCACGCTGCGGGTCCTGGAGAGAGAGCGTGACGGAGAAAGACGATCCGCGGGCCGTGAAGAGATGCGGTCCAGGATCTCTGACGGTCAGTTCACCATCACCAACCTGCAGCGCCTCGTGACCGAGCTCAACGCAACGGGGTCAAAGGTCAAGGCGAGACAGGCCGACCTGGAAGAAGCCCTCAGACGGGAACAGGCCAGGAACTCGGAGCTGCAGCGTACTGTCGATCGGATCTCCTCCGGGTTGGACAGAGAAAGGAGCCGGAGTGAGGAGCGCCGCGTGGAGCTCCACGAGGCGCTGAAGAGGCAGATCTCAGCTCTGGAGGACAAGTGCACATTGACCCGGTCTCTGCAGAAGGCTCGAGCAGAGACGAACTACACCTTCGGAGACATCGGGGACTCGGAGTCCAGGCTCAGGGAGCAGACGCGTTCCCTGGACGAGAGCAACACGGCGCTGCACCGCCTCCAGCGGGAGTACTCCGCCCTGGAGAGGACGCACTGCGACATCAACGCTGAGTACCGGGAGCTGCTCCGGACCCACGGCGCCCTGCAAGTCCGGCACGAGAGGCTCAGCTCTGCTCCAGGAGGCCCAGACTGCAGCCTCTTTCACTCAGACTGTGCAGCACACTAGAAAGTGATGTGTGCGACGCAGATGTGTTTGTTTTGTTATCATTTTAACCGTGTATTTTTTCTATAATGTATTATCTTTGTAATGTTCACATGACATCTGCTGGGAGAGGGGTCCCTGCCCTGCTGCTCTCCCCGAGGTTTCTCCCATGGTTCCCCGCGGCAACTGTCAGGGTTCTCTGGAAGTGTTTCCTTGTCCGGTGTAAGGGTCTAATGACAGAGGGTGTAAGGACAGAGGGTCTAAGGACAGAGGGTGTAAGGACAGAGGGTCTAAGGACAGAGGGTGTAAGGACGGAGGGTGTAAGGGCAGAGGGTCTAAGGACAGAGGGTCCTAGGACAGAGGGTGTAAGGACAGAGGGTGTAGGGATGAGGGGATGAAGGGGTGAGAGGAGATACATAGGGGTGAGGGATGAAGGGGTGAGGGATGAAGGGAGATAAATGAGAGGGTGAGGGATGAAGGGGTGAGGGATGAAGGGAGATAAATAGGGGTGAGGGATGAAGGGGTGAGGGATGAAGGGAGATAAATAGGCGTGGCCTTGCTCCTGAACCTAGCTTAACAAGTTAACTTCTTTTATTGTTATTATATGTTTTATTTTCATGTTTGTAATTTTCTTTAATCAATAAATGTTGAGTCTTTAAATTTCAACAATTTGTGATGGATGTTTTTCTGAAAGAGTGCAACACCATCTGTGGCAGAGTTCACATTAACATCGTGCGCAGCACGAAGAAGACATCGCACTCCGCCTTCAGCGAGAGCGTCTCCACATTCAGCGTTTCACTACATCGACTTTAACACTCAGTGAGCAGACGCCTGGACGCCTGAGGCGCTGACGTGCTGCAGGGCCGCACCAGCAACACACCGTGTGTGTAGCTGGTGCAGGGCTGCAGCAGCTACACACCGTGTGTGTAGCTGGTGCAGGGCTGCAGCAGCTACACACCGTGTGTGTAGCTGGTGCAGGGCTGCAGCAGCTACACACCGTGTGTGTAGCTGGTGCAGGGCTGTAGCAGCTACACACCGTGTGTGTAGCTGCTACACTAGCTCAATGCTTGACTGGTAAAGGGTCTGATTCATTCTTCCAATGCTGAATACATGTACACCTTGATATATATCATTATTCATGTGTGAATGTGTGTGTGTGTGTGTGTGTGTGTGTGTGTGTGTGAATGTGTGTGTGTGTGTGGTGAATGTGTGTGTGTGTGTGTGTGTGTGAATGTGTGTGTGTGTGTTCGTTGAATGTGATGTGAGTGCTGTGTGTGTGTGGTCTGTGTGTGTGTGTGTGTGT
>RQJG01063251.1:373-10509 GCA_009756435.1 Chionodraco myersi
AGAGGACACATGTTGATGTAGAAGAGACATGAAGAAGAGGGGACACATGTTGATGTAGAAGAGACATGGAGAAGAGGGGACACATGTTGATGTAGAAGAGACATGTAGAAGAGGGGACACATGTTGATGTAGAGGAGACATGAAGAAGAGGGGACACATGTCGATGTAGAGGAGACATGAAGAAGAGGATTTTGCAGAATAGGGGACCTTTTTAAATTAGGCTTTCTTTATTTGGTAGGACTTGAAATATACCAACTATTAACGATCGGCAGCTTCTGTCTCACGCCCCTGGTATTATTGGTCCTCATATTTCTCCAAATAAGCAACGTGCTTTCCTTGAACCCTGCTTCCTGTCATGAGGAGGATGTTGACGTTTGTCTCTCGTCTCTGGATTTACTGACTTTGTCTTTCTTTTCGGCTTTTCTAAACAACGTTGAAGAGCTTTCTCCCTGGCTTTCCACCCCTTATCGATGTGGCCGGTTCAGACTCTCGAGGAGAAGATGAGAATAGTCTTCCCTTCAAATTAGTACTCGCTCTTACTTGCCGTAAAGCGACTTAGTGGTTCTCCGTGACGGCGTGTATTCGCAGTAAGTATACTAATGTCTCTGGATTTATGTCTGGACGACGTGCGACAGACACGTAGCAGAAGGTTAGCGAGTTACTGATGAGTCAGAGCGGCAGCCAGACCACATGCAGACAGGCAGCAGAGAGCTACTGACGGCGTACTCTGATCCTCCATCTCTCCTGAAGCTCCCTTCCTCCTCTGCTGTGAGATGATTCTGTTTTCTTCAAGTTTGTATCTTGTTGGTCGAACGCACTTATTGTAAGTCGCTTTGGATAAAAGCGTAATGTAGTACTGTACCTCAGTAACATTTTAACATATCTTCATCAGAGATGGCAAAAGTCCACACATCCTTTACTCAAGAAGTAGAAGTACAGATACTCGTGTTTACAAAGACTCTGATGAAAGTAGAAGTACTGACTAAACTTCTTTACTCAAGTGAAAGTAAAGGTACAGGTATTTGAGTTCAACATGAGAGAAGTAGAAAGTACAGGTATTTGAGTTCAACATGTGAGAAGTAGAAAGTACAGGTATTTGTGTTCAAAATGTAAAAACTTGAATTAATAATAATACTAAATATGAGAGGGATGACATGTTGGTCAATCAACAAAAAAAACAGCATCAATATCGATATTTAAATAATATTATAGAGAGGCGAAGTCCCTCCCTTTCCTCCATGGGACCTTAAAGATGATCTTTCGATCCCGTTTGAATTGTGCCACGAATTACACATACAGTATGATGTTTGTCAAAAAAATAAAAATGTGTCGTAAAAACTGTGAAGTAACACTTTTTTGTGAAACCGCTCAATGTTGAGAGCTGTACACACAAGGGGAGTTAGTCGGTCCATGAGAGCCAGCATGCGGGACCGGGACTCTGGGATTTGTAGTCTTTCTAGCTACGTATTTTCCATAGTCTTATATTTCAACAGTTTTACGACAAACTGTGACTTTTTTGACGTGGAAATTATTTTTTAAGATTGACAAACATCATGTGTGTAATTCGTGGCACAATTCAAACGGGATCGAGAGATAATATTTCTCTCCATTGACTTCAAGTTTTCCGAAATAAGGTCCCATGGGTCGGAAGTAGATGGGCGGGACTTCGCCACTTCTGAAGCAAAGCGACCTTTTCTGTATGTGAATATGTACCAGGACATAGGACACAGAAGACTTCCGTGTAATATATCCACTGAACTGTGACGGAGAAGTAATTCATGACTAATTCTGCAGTCTGGGACGAAACACACGCTGATGAATGTTGTGTTCAGTTCTCTCTCCTCTCCTCATTTCTCATTTTGTGTCCCCAGGACCACCTCAAAAATATTCTGTCACTCACATGAGCAGGCCCATCTGTCCTCCTCTTCTCTAAGCATGTTGAAGAATATGAACCCCTCCATATATACAGTCCATGATGTACTGAAGGTTATCCGTCTGTTCGCTTCACGAATCGGCGCTGAAGGTGATTAGGAGATATTTATGAGGAACGGCTGGGCATCTGTTACCTGCTGATAGAGGAGAGAGAGGAGCGTATACTGAGAGAGAGAGAGAGGGGAAGTAAACTAAATATAACACACTAGTTTGTAGGGATGGGAATTTGAAAGCACATTTATATTCGAATATTTCCAAAAAAACGGTTAACCAAATGTATGTATCCTATATATAAAACCTATATACTATGGAAATAATTACTGCACTTTATTCGTACATGTCACAAGCTTAAGGAGAACCCAAATGCAGCCCTCGAGAAACCAAGGAGAATTGGTAATAGACTTTATTGGAGATTCCACTGGATCTGAGGAATACCAACCGGGCAGTTTAACGCACCGGAGGACAGCGGGCGGAAGGTGAGTCAGGGACAGGCAGAGGGTCCGGGAGTAAGCGAGGCCGTCAGCGTGGATACAGGCAGGATCGGATAACAAGCCAGACAGGATAGTCGAGGGACAGGCAGATCGAGGACAGGCAGGGTTGGAACCGGGTGGCAATCTATAGTATCAAACGTGGGAAAGTACAATCTGTCAAAGAGTAAGGTGCGGGTTTACATACTGGCAGAAGCTAATGCGTGCAGAAGAGAAAGAGAGTGGGTGTGGAGAACAGGTGAGACGGGGGGGGGAGGAGCTCCTCTACAATGGAATTATGATCAGTAGAAATGGCCATGACATGATGGGACCTTTAATATGAAAATGTAAGTTCAATTGCTGCCTTGAAAACACGAGTCAACATAACTTGAATTTGTCAATTGGTATACATATAGTTAAAGTTATCCTTGCTTAGAATTGTGACTTAAAGGTGGCGTAGGTAAGTTTGAGAAACCGGCTCGAGATACACTTTTAGTTATATTCCATGGAATGCTCTTAACATCCCGATAGCAATGAATATCTGAAGTGCTTTGACAAAAAATCCATACAAAAATTTCATCTGTAGAAGCCGTGATACTGTAAAAAGTACAACCAATTGGATGGCCTACCTGCCTGTCAGCCTTCCCTCGGGGCACACACTTATCTCGTGCCCTCATTGGTCATGTGCGCGTCCGTGTGTGTTGGGGGAGGGGCTCTGGAAGGAAGTGGCAGATTTTCTCCGGCCGTGTATTTTCAAATTCTAGCGATCTCGAGCCGGTTTCTCAAACTTACCTACCCCACCTTTAAGATAAGGTAGAATTTAAAGTTGATTTGACTAAATAATGAACATTTCTTGAATCGATAATGTCAAATTGTAAGTTTCAATGAATGATCATTAATAAAACAACTTTTATAACTTAACTTAGTGAGTTGAAACAAAGTGTATTTTGACTTTAAGTCAACTCATGTATTTAAGGCAGCTCTTAAAATGATGATTTTAAGTTAAACCACCCTATTTGTTAACATACCTGGCAATAAACTTGATTCTGAAAAGGGAAACGAATGCACAAAGCTTTTCACTTCCCCTACCAGCTCTATATCGGCAGGATGGGGTTGCAATGGCGTAGAAGAGGTGTGATTTCTGAAAGCGAGTGCGTATGTTGAGTCTATTTCAACACGTATGATAGACGAGGAATACTTTAGGACTTCTGTATTTACCGTCTCTGGCACCACAATGCATTTTTAATTCACCCAATTTGGATTTGAAAGGGTTTCATTCGACCAAGCCTGTATAATTTAGCGAACCCAAGGAGAACGGTATGGTCCTCTTTAATTGGGGTTTGAATATAAAAATAACACATTCAACCACCATAACATCTTTTAAAGAGGCCCTATTATGCTCTATGGGTCTTTCTTTCTCTCCTGTAGTGTGTTATATACGTTTGAATGCATGTAAATGGTCTGCAAAGGCTACAATTCCAAATGTCAGGAACATAATGAAATCACAACATAACACTTGTGCTTCTATTGGCTAGCACTAGCAAATTGCGCATGATAAGCTAAGGGGCGGAACATCTCTAAGCGGTTGACCAATCACAACAGAGCAGACTGGGCTCTGGTTTCAGACAGAGGGTGAAAAGCTGCTCATTATTGGAGCTAATTTGAAGGACATTGGCAAAGAAATGAGAGATGTAAGCGCCTTATTGACCACGTGGGCTGCAACATGCTTTTACTGCACATTTCTGCCTGTTTTATAAATACATTTCTTTAGCTGCCTCCCTTTTTTGTGGGCAAGGCAAGGCAAGTTTATTTATATCTTTTGTTATACCTTTGAACACAAGGCCATTCACGGTGCTTTACAAAAATGAAAGACATGTGCCACTCCTGCTTTTTAATTTCCTCTTACAGATATGCAGTTAACCTTTAATCTTTTACATTTCCACACCACTTATCCTGTCAGCACAACAATGGCCATGCCAGATTCAGTCACTCTGACATGTACATATTGTTTTCTCTCACAAGTCATTTTTTTTTCAACAAATATTAAGACGGTTAGAAAACTCAACAACGATATTGTAAACTGTAACATAGCATCGTAAATGTTGACTTTATGACACTTTATGACACACTCTCCAAGTCCCATCCTTATTTTGTCAATACCAGCTTTTATTTGAGAATAAATGCCTAATCTCTGACATATCTCCATGTCCACCTTGTATCCTTCTCTTTTGAGACACTTGCTTTCTACCTCACTGCCATCCTGAATCGATTTCACCCACATCCTCCTGCCAAGGCATGGCTGCGGTCAGCTGTAGATCTGACACACAGATACAGAAATAGACTGCTTTGTATCCCTGCCTCTCTCTCTGAAGAAAACACACACTCACACAAACACACGGGCACACAGGGACTTCATTTCCCCTCCTGTCTATTTTCAGACGACTCAGAGCTTGATAAAAACCCGGCGCACTATAATTAAGCGGTGCATAACTGCAGAGTATGAAGCATTAAAGGTAGCTGAGTGCACTGAGAGAGAGGGCCAGCCAGACAGAAAGACATAGCAGGAAAAACACATGACTTATATCCTTCATTAAGTCTCATTCTGTCTATTGCTATGTGCTCACAGAAGTGCACTTTTTAATTGCCTTACAAAAGCATCCACTAAAATAGCAGTAATGGCTCGGTGCACACAGGTTTTCTTGGTTGCCGTGCTGTCATTGTGTGTCCTCTGTCACGCAGCAATTAACGAATGAAGGCTGGTCCCGTCATCTTGTCTACCTGCTTCTGTGTGGGCGACTGTGAAAGATTAATTGGCGGGAGGGGGGCCCCCTAGTGGCTGAAATATGTTACTGCATTACTACGTCGAAAACTGTTCCAATACAAATATTTCGTATCTATATTTTAATAAGGTAGGACACTGGTTAATAATATTGTAGCGTGTTCAAGTAACCAAGGGAGATAGTAGTTATCAAATAAATATAAGATGTGCACAGTTATGATACGTTTTACAGTTATGTAATGCACACGTCTACTTTTTTTTTCAAATTGACAACACTTAAAGGTGGGGTAGGTAATTTTGGAGAAACCAGCTCGAGTGCGCTACAATTTGAAAATACACAGCCGGACGAAATCTGCCACTTCCTCACAGAGCCCCTCCCCCAACACACACGAACGCGCACATGACCAATGAGGGCACGAGATAAGTTTGTGCCCAGATGGAAGGCTGACAGGCAGGTAGGCCATCCAGTTACTTTAGCCGGCTCAGATGATTGGTCGTGCTTTTTACAGTACTACGGCTTCCACAGATTAAATGTGTTTATTGTCAAAGCATTTAAGATATTCATTACGATCGGGATGTTAAGAGCATTACACGGAATATAACAAAAAGTGTTTCTGAAATAAATTACATACCCCACCTTTAAGGAGGCCCTATAAAGGGTCTTTCCCTTTCTTGTAGTGTGTTATATAGGTTTTAGTGCATGTAAATGGTCTTCAAAGACTAAAATCCCCCTGAATCGCTTCCATTGGACTCCTTTATTTACTTCCTGAACATAGTGCCATCACTACCTATAACTCGCGCTTATTTTGGCTAGCTCTCCATCACATTGTACGTGATAGACTAAGGGGCGGGACATCTCTAAGCTGTTGACCAATCACAACTGAGCCGGCCAGCTAACCAATCAGAGCAGACAGGGCTCTGGTTTCAGACAGAGGGTGAAAAGAGGTGCTGCAGCACAGGCAGTATGAGAAAACTAAAGAGCTTTCTGAACATTAAAGCATGGAGACACTACATACTGATATACACCTGAACATCAGCAGGAGAGGACTCTTTAAAGTAGAGACACTACATACTGATATACACCTGAACATCAACAGCAGAAGACACTAGAAATTAGAGACACTACATACTGATATACACTCTTTACATCCAGTAACCATGAATCCTTTCCTCTGCGTACATCAATGTAGCATTTTGCCAGAAATACGAAACCAAGCAATGATTAATAATTTATGAGAGTGCTCTTATAGCTGGTGTGAATACATTAAGCAGCACAAGGGAGAAAGAGGTATCAAATGACACTCTTTGATGATCTCATTCATTACCTTAACAAACACTGACGAGAAAGAGAGTCTGGAATGAAACGCTTAATGAATAGAAACTAGTTTTAATCAGCAGTATTGTTTAAACATGTTTAATCGGCTCCTGGTCGGTTCCAGTACAAATATCTTGAGTTTTAATCCAGACTACGTCTTTATCAGAAGGTGTTCAGAAGTCTTCACCTTGACTTCACTCGAGTAACTCTTCAACTTCGGCACCAGTAAGCTGCTCTCAGCTAATAAGGGCAACACCTCTCACCACTGGTGTGTGTGGGTGTTTCTCAATCGCGAGTACGCTTGCTTGGTAGCACGTCTTCCGAGTCACTTCCTTCAGAAGCGAGGCAAGAATACTTCCTGGCATTCGGAAAACGAAGAGTGGAACAGCAAGTGTGCAGGTGTGCGTCACATGAGAGGCCCCGCCTTACATTTTCCGCCACTGATTTGGGGAAATTGGTTCGTGCGCAAAGCATTGTGGGGATTTTAAGGACGCGAAGTCTACCCATGTGCAGCCTCGAAATTTCCCCCAAACCAAGGAGGCGGCCTCGGTGGAATTCCAAGTATGCTGGACATTGGAACGGTCCTGCTGCGCCACTTGATGACGTAGCATCCTTGAAATATTGGCTTGGAAGCCAGCATCCTCGAGATTGAGAAACGGCCTGTGTGTGTGTGTGCGTACTAGCATTACTATACTTGTGGGGACCTAAATCTGTTTACATAGTCACTTTGTGGGGACTCGCCTCCCTTATGGGGACAAATTGGAGGTCCCCATAAGGGGGGTCATTAATTTTAGGGTGAAGACTTGGTTAGAGTTAGGTTAAGGTTAAGGTTAGGATAAGTCTCTAGGAAATGGCATGTAAGTCCAATGTAATGTCCCCTGAAGTGAGTGTTGTTGTGTGTGTGTTTGTGTGTTTGTGTGGTGGTGTGTGTGGTGTGTGTGTGTTGTGTGTTGTGTGTGTGTGTGTGTGTGGTGTGTGTGTGTGTGTGTGGTGTGTGTGGGTGTGTGTGTGTGTGTGTGGTGTGTGTGTGTGTGTGTGTGTGTGGTGGTGTGTGTGTGTGTGTGTGTGTTGTGTGGGTGTGTGTGGTGGTTTGTGTGTGTGTGTGTGTGTCCACCGCATAATGAAGGGAGGATGGAGCAGAAAGGTAATAGGTTCATTTCATTTGGGGGCGTAATTGATTTCCCTAAATGTGAGCGGAGATGGAAGCAAAGTGGCAGAGGAAGCCGACGCTTCGAAAGGAAACTAATGAAGAAGAAATTGAAAACATGCACTCCCGAGTGAGAGGGAACACTGCGGGATAAACAAGCTATTGAGGGAATCACACACACACTGTTCAGAGATCAGATTTAGTTTTTTACCTGTCTGCAAAACAATGGAAAGGTAATGAGAGACTCTGCCAGAAAACACGGTGACTCGTTCTGTTATCTGTGCAACGTTGTGATTTATATACAAAGTATGCACATTGACATGCATGAACACACACCTTCATACCCACTCTTATTATTAACTTCAGACCCTTGTTGTCTACAAAATGAGGTTCCCGTACAACTAGATTGCCTTCCTTATTACTTTTCGAGATAAACAGGATTTCTTTTTTGTTATATTTATATGACAACGGGACATCTTGTGTAAAAAGTCCCATCCTACCAACGCCGTGTAGCGCCCGGACACACATCCGAGAGAATTCAATACAGAAAAGAAAATATATATACCTCAAAACGTAACTAGAGTTGCAATTTAGTTTAATAAAAACGTAATATAAGTGACCGTTCTGTGATATTTTATACACATTGGTATAAATGGAGACGCCAACACATAAAGACACACATTGATAAACAAATTCTGAAGCTATACACACACTGTCTTAGCTCCAAACCACCCCGTCAGACACACACACTATCACTAGTCATTTTTGCATACATCACGCACACACACACACACACATCATCACATAACACAACACACACACCCACAACACACAGTCACACACACTACACGAGCACACATCACACACAACACACACAGCACCACACACACACACACAACACACACACACACACATACACACCATGTATACATCACTTCAGGGGACATTACATTGACTTACATGCATTTCCTGGAGACTTATCCTAACCTTAACCATAACCAACACATGCCTAATCCTAATCCTAACCAAGTCTTCACCCTAAAATTAATGATCCCCCTTATGGGGACCTCCAATTTGTCCCCATAAGGGAGGCGAGTCCCCACACGTGACTATGTAAACAGATTTAGGTCCCCACAAGTATAGTACTGCTAGGACACACACACACACCCGAATAAAACTGAACACAGCTTCAATGGTTAAGTGCATTTCCTCAAAATGGCCACAAGGGGGAGCTATTTAGCAACACAAAAAAACTCATTCTGATTTTTAGATTATTTTTGCAGAATTTAGACTTTTTTTAAATCACATTTAATAAAAAAGATTGAAATACTTTTTGATTAATTTCTTGCTTATTGTTTTTTAAATATTTGTCAGTCTTCATGGGATTGTGCTCAGCTGATTGGTTCGTTTGTCTGTCATTTATTATTATGTGTTTGTTTTTCTCCTCCAGTCTGCCAGGTGGTCATGTGACTGGTCTGGATGAGTGTGGATGAATATTAAGGAGTGTTTGTGTTTGATATCCGCTCTGTGGGAGGCAAAACGAGGGGGAGACAAGGGAGGGGAAACCATGCTATCTTTAAGATTCATCTTTATAGGTCAGGACATTTTAAAACGCCTCCTCCTCCTCAGATTCCTGTTTCTGAGCCTCCTCCTCCGACGGGCTATTTAAAGGGTTTGAAGGATATTTTTAAACTGTGCATGATGTTTTTTTTACGTCTTTCTCATGAATTATTCTTAGCTCTCTGAAGTAGAAAGCTGCTCCTTTCAGCAGATCAGTCAGTCAGGAGTGAAACACAAGACACGTCGATGAAGGGAGGAGGAAAATATCAATATCCTGCTGCTACTGTCACTAAATACACTCTTACTTTGGAGTCAATAAAGGACATTGTGTGCCAAATAGTAATCTCTTATTTAAATACTGTATTATGTTTGCAATTGGTCTTTAAAGAGGCCCTCTCCTGTAGTGTTATAGGTTTCTGTGCACGTACATGGTCTGAAGAGGCCAACATCCTAAAGTTTCTCGCGGTCCAACACGTTGTAGGTGGTAGACTGTCGGGGGACACCTTACTTCTTCCTTCTCTCTGGACCTGTGTACTCTCATGTTCCGAATAACCCAGCTTCCCCCAAATGTCTTTTTGGTGAACCTGTCTCTGCGGTCCTGCCTGACTCTCACCATACTACTTCCATGATGGCTCCCACAGGATTGTAGCTGACATCCTCGTGGATTCATCTTCTCATTACAGACACATGCATTTCCTAACATTCGGTCTATACGCTGTAAATGTATTATCTTTTCAATTTACACACGGCATCTATTACAGTCTGTCCGTCCTGGGAGAGGGATCCCTCCTCTGCTGCTCTCCCTGAGGTTTCTCCATGTTCCCTTAAACTGTGGGTTTTCTCTGGAAGTTTCTCCTTGTACAATGTGAGGGTCTAAGGACAGAGGGTCTAAGGACAGAGGGTCTAAGGACACAGGGTCTAAGGACACAGGGACTA
>RQJG01063253.1:0-16662 GCA_009756435.1 Chionodraco myersi
AGATAGATGGATAGATAGACGGATAGCTAGACAGATATATAGATAGATATATGAATAGATATATATAGATAGATGGATAAATAAATGGATAGATAGATAGATAGAGACAGACAGACAGACAGATAGACGGATAGATGGATGGATGGATAGATAGAGACAGACAGATAGTACTTTATTGATCCCAATTTGGGAAATGTTTGCGTTGCAGCAGCATAACAAACAAGGCAATGTCCATAAGAGAAATTAAGACACTTAGTTCCATTCCACCACTTTACATGTTATAGCATGGTCTCAGAGTTTAAGAGAAACAGGAAGTGACTAGCTGAGATTATAGGGCTCATCCTCACTTTGCAGGACTTGTCTTTTCGTTCTGTACTCACAAGTATTTGACATGCAAACACTTGCCTCCCTCTGCCAGACAGATGGAAACACAGCCAGGCTTCTCAGACTGTTATTGTGTTTTGTTCTCGCTGATCAATCCCTCGCCAGCAGCGATGTGGAAAGTCCTCATTTGAACCAGGTGCAGACATCTCTCAGCCAAAAGCGCAAAAAGTGCAGCCGCTCCCCTGCCCTCTGGCTCCGAGCCTCCATGCTGTGAAGCCGTCCAGACCGAGGTCAGCACTGTGTTTCTAAATTAATCTTGTTGTACCGCGCCTTGAAGCAGAAAAGGCCAGTGGAGTCTGAAAAACACCATAAATATATACATAATATAGTTAACAAATTACATTTTCAGCAGTGGAGGAAGTATGTACACCCTGTACTTAAATCAATTGATGATGAATCAAATCAATGTTGTAGTACTTAACACGGTTTGGCTGATTGAGAGGAAATGTACCGGCAGGTTTCTTGCTTTTCTGAGTTTGTATCTTATAATCGATTGCACTAATGGTAAGATAAACTAAATGCAATGTGCAAATTAAGTACTAATACCACACTGGGAAGACACTACAATACCTTTAAAGCAGGGGTTCTCAAAGTTTTGATGAGTCAGGGCCAATGTAGGTACCCAATATTGGATCGAGGGCCGCCTAAGAAAAAACGGAACACAAAATAATTCCAGAAACAAATCCTTTCTTTATTGTACCAACCAATTACCGCAACTCGCGAGATGCCTAGTTGCCATGCAACCAGTAGTCAAGCAAACTTTCCACAAGCTGTAATTCATAATTTACGAATGACAACCCAGGGGGCGCAGTTTTACCATTCTTAAATTCCATTCTAATTCTTACTAGATACAACCACGGAGGATTAAAATATAACGCATGCATTTCAGCGTGTCGCATTAACTATCGCGGGCCGCCAGAAACATTTCCGAGGACCGCCATTAGCCCGCGGGCCGCACTTTGAGAACCCCTGCTTTAAAGTATTGCATTGAAAATGGTATGTTAACATAATGGAGAAAAAGTAGTGCATTAAATTCTGAAATAACAAAAAACCTGATTAGTTATTCAAGTAATTAAAAGAAAAGTCGCAAATCGGAATGATTTTACATAAAGTACATTAGACATCAAATGATAAGCAAATCATTTTCTCTCAATCGACTAATTGGTTAATCGTCTCAGCTGCTGTAAAAACAGTTTTAAGAAAACATGTTTAACGGGTTTTATATGAAAACATACTTGATGTGTAAGTAAACTGTTGAGGGTAAAAGGCAGAATATTTCCCTCTAAGAAAAGGAGTTGAGTGGAAATATACAGTGGCATATAAAGAATATAAAGATTTCTACTTGAGGAGATGTACTTAGTAACATTGCACCACTAGTTCTCTGTTAAATCAATAAGAGGACCACCCAGAGGATAAAGCCCATTACCATTTAACGGGGATAACACCGCTCCCATCACTCAAAGGCCTCGTTTGGTTGTAAAGGTCATTTTATTGAACGGACCATGGCAACAGTGACAGCCGGCAACAGTTCCCACAACCATTAAAAAGCCACTTAACACACACACACACACACACACGGAAATATGTTTGACTAGTCGTTGAGAATTTGAGCTTTTATTATATGAATGATATACAGCTACAGTGGAGTGAATGCTTTCTTACTTTGTGTTCCTTTGCTGTTAAGAATGTCACGAGGCTCAGGACCCAAACGCACAACACCAGAAACAGATCAGGATTGGAGGATCAAAACGCTAAACAAAAACATCTACGATCAAAAATATACTTAACACGATCAAGGAATGACTGGCAGGCTTGACGAGACGAACTGGCACAGGAAAAAGGGAGACGCAGACTATATATACACACTAGGTAAGGGGACACAGGTGGCAACAATTAAGGGAGGGGCTGACAATCACACCGGAGGGGAAACACACCAGGGCAGGAATGCTCTGAAACGAGAGGGAAAGGTTACTCCAAAATAAAACAGGAAATCACAAGACAAGGCAAAAGACAAAAGGACTGAACTAAATAAATTAACCTTACACAAATGTCTAGACACCACACCTTTGCTAGACACCACACCTTTGCTAGAGAAGTTATTTTTAAAGTGAATTATGTGCGTACTCCAGCATTGATATTGTTATTCACACCAGTCCAGTTCCACCACCTCAAAAAAATACTTAGAATAGTAACTTTTCAGTGCTTTTGAGCAGCACAAGCAAATTAGTTGTACAATATTTCTGGGGAAGTACCAACGCTTTAGAGATGGATATGTTGAATATTTGGCACACACACAACCCTAAACACCTGCAGGCAATCTGTCATTTTTAATATTTTAATTATCAGGGAAGCAGAAAACCAGAATATCTGGAATTATTTACAAAATCTGGGTTTTAGTTTGAAATAGTGTGTCAATAAAATAACTTCAAGTTCTGATTTTAATTGTAATACAGTATAGACATTATAGTTACTTACTGTGTGTGTGTGTGTGTGTGTGTGTGTGTATTGTGTAGTCTTGTGGTTGTGTGTGTGTGTGTAGTGTGTGTGGTTGTACTAATGTGTGGGGTGTGTGTGGTTGTCTGTGTGTGTGTGTGTGTGTGTGTGTGTGTGTGTGTGTACATCGTGTGTGATGTTCTTAGCATTACTATACTGTGGAGGACCCTAAATCTGTTTACATAGTCAACGTTGGGGACTTCGACTCCCTTATGGGACAATTTGGAATCATTAATGTTAGGTGAAGACTTTGGTTAGGGTAGGAAATGCATATAGTCGAATGTAATTCCCCTGAATATTGTATACATGGGATGCCTGTGTGTGTCTGTGTGTGTGTGTGTGTGTGTGTGTGTGTGTCAGCCTCTACCACTCAGCACTACTCCATTAAGTCAGCTTTTGTCACCATCAGACTGTGACAGAAACACTGACGCACAAAGCCTCCATATAGAACCAGTAGTTCTATTAAACCAGTCATTGAGTCACACAAACAAACACACACACACACACACACACACACACACACACACACACACACACACACACACACACGCTTCTGAGGTAATGGATGCAGTGACCCTGCTCTTTTGTTCATTGTTTGTGTTTTGTGTTTGTGTTGATTGTTTTTCCTGAATTAGTCTGAGAGTTTCTGTTATTTTATATTCTGTTACAACTTTTTAAATAGATACCGGTTGATACCAATGGAAAACACGAGTATGGGTACTTGATTTCAGACAAAGGGACACATAAGTACTAGTTTCTAATTCCCTTCAATTTGGCCGTAGTTTAACAGATGTTCATGCTGACTTTTTAATGTTCCAGATTACTTTTTTTACAAGAACCATGTAAAATACTTTTATACGCAATTAGTGGCTAGGTAGCATTCACAACACCATGCTAACAATCTAAAAATGCACGTCGAAGGCAAAAAAGCGAATTTATTGGTATGGCTTCACTTTAATGTTACAAGAAAAAAGGACTTTGACATGTAGACTAAATAATGTTTTACATTTAACCTTCTTGGTAAGCAAATAAAAGAAACGTAGGATAGAGTCGGAAACGTTAGCTTAGCTTTGAAAAATATAGCAGCATCGAGCTATCTATGCTATCTATCTAGCATGTGTCATCAACGGGTTATTTTTTTATATTTGCAACCCAACCCTTATTTTATTTGTAACCTAACAATAAACAGTTAGCTAATAAAATCGTACTGGGTATCTTAGTTAACATTTCATTTGGTCACTAGCCTACTATGTGTAGCTAGTTAGCCGGATTCGCTAACATTAGCAGCTAATCACCCTTTTCAATCTTTCTTTCCTGTGTTTTTGGCTTAGCAAAAGCTTGCCAGATGAGTCAGCCCCAGAAACTGTTTAATTGTGAGTATATTTGTCTTTTTGCATTGTTGTGTCATACCTATAACGGATAGATAGAGTCGGAAACGTTAGCTTTGAAAAATATAGCAGCATCTAGCTATCTATGCTATCTATCTAGCATGTGTCATCAATGGGTTATTTTTTTATATTTGCAACCCAACCCTTATTTGTAACCTAACAATAAACAGTTAGCTAATAAAATCGTACTGGGTATCTTAGTTAACATTTCATTTGGTCACTAGCCTACTATGTTTGTATATTATGTATGTATGCGGAACTGCTGGACGGAGCCCAGAACAAATTTCCTTACGGGGACAATAAAGTATATCGTATCGTATCGTGTAGTGTTATCTGTGTGTGATTATTCTAGCGTCCAGGACAGAAGTTTAAAAGGAGACTAAATGGAGTCTCTGAGAAGGTTCAAATTGGTACTTTAATTAATAAAAAGCGTGATAATGTCACAAACAGAATATTGTCCGAACAGGAGAGAAAGGCTGCAGCTCCCTCTCCCTTGGTGGCCGTGCAGAAGAGAGCTTACAAGCATTCGTCTTTCCCGCTTCTCGCTGTTCGCTCCTCCTCTCTGGGAGCTGTAGTGACGCAGGGGACTTCCCCCCTCGTTCGTGTCCGATATCGCGTTAAACAGAGGATTTCGACATTTTACATTCATTGCTTACTTCCACATGCCTTTTCTCCTCCTTATCTCTTTCATAACATTATATGTAATACATGTTAACGGCGTCAATAGCCACTTTAATGATACTAATGGGCAGTAGTCCCGGATGTCGTCATGACGGATTTTCAGAATAAAAGCTTGGTATTGAGAACTTCCGGGGTTTTCCAGAATAAAATAGCATTTAAACTGACGGTATGTTTAAGGTACATTATGCCATAAAACATTGATTTTAATTTCTAACAGTAGCTAGTTAGCCGGATTCGCTAACATTAGCAGCTAATCACCCTTTTCAATCTTTCTTTCCCGTGTTTTTGGCTTAGCAAAAGCTTGCCAGATGTGTCAGCCCGAGAAACTGTTTAATTGTGAGTATATTTGTCTTTTTGCATTGTTGTGTCATACCTATAACGGTTAATGATGAGTCACCTTTCTAAGATCAAAAAGCAACAACTGCTCCCACTGTTTGTGAATGTTGATTCAGCTGATGTGTTTAAAAGGTGTGATGAGTCAGAGGCCCGCACTTCCTGTTAGACCAGTTTCAAATATTCAAACCGGTCACACAGTCTGAATGCTGCTCCACCTGGAATCTGCTTACCTGCCAGTGTGTGCGTATTTTTAGACTGTGAGAGTGAGTAAGCAGCGCCCAGCAATAACGAAATTAAGATATATCTGGCATCCCGTTTGTTAGGATCATTAACACACGCTGAATTAAATACAATAAAAGTAACAGTTGTGTAAATCTGCTCTCTGTTTGCTGACAGGTCGAATGTTACTTTATGAGACATCTTGTCGGGACAACTTGGAAACAATGACATAGAAATGACTCAATCTTGTTGATAGGTTGTGCACCATCCCTTAAAGGTGGGGTAGGTAAGTTTGAGAAACCGGCTCGAGATCGCAAGAATTTGAAAATACACAACGGGAGAAAATCTGCCTCTTCCTCACAGAGCCCGCCTCCAACACACACGAACGCGCACATGAGCAATGAGGGCACGAGGTAAGTTTGTGCCCCGATGGAAGGCTGACAGGCAGGTAGGTACTTTCTACAGTATTACGGCTTCTACAGATGCAATTTTGTTATGGATTTTTTGTCAAAGCACTTCAGATATTCATTGCTATCGGGATGTTAAGAGTATATGGAAGCCCATTTCCGCCACTTGAAAAAAATAAAATCCCCATGAAAAGTCATAATTATGAGATAAAAAAGTCGAAATTATGAGATAAAAAAGTCGAAATTATGAGATAAAAAGTCAGAATTATGAGATAAGAAGTGCGCATGCGCTGCAGTGGCGCTGTCTTCAAAGGTCCCTTCATCACCTTGCTGCTCTCCACCATGCAAACAGCATCTAGTCCTAAATAAGGTAACTATTACAGGTGACTTTTGTAAATGTTAGATGTTACATATAGCCTATATCGCAGCTAAACTACAACAATGCAGTTCATAGCTTTGACATTACCTGTTATGAACTATAATATATATGCCTATAGTTTTGTGGTAACGTTCACGGGTTAGAGTTAGAGCAACTCACAGCAGCAGTATGCCTACACTATTGTCATTAGTGGCGTGAACGTTACCACAAAACTATAGGCATATATATTATATTTCATAACAGGTAATGTCAAAGCTATGAACTGCATTGTTGTAGTTTAGCTGCAATATAGGCTATATGTAACATCTAACATTTACAAAAGTCACCTGCAATAGTTACCTTATTTAGGACTAGATGCTGTTTGCATGGCGGAGAGCAGCAAGGTGATGAAGGGACCTTTGAAGACAGCGCCACTGCAGCGCATGCGCAATTCTTATCTCATAATTATGACTTTTAATGGGGATTTTATTTTTTTCAAGTGGCGGAAATAGGCTTCCATAAGAGCAGGGGTCTCAAACTCAAGGCCCGGGGGCCAAATCTGGCCCGCGACTTCATTTTATGTGGCCCCCCAAGAGCTTGAAAAAAATATGATTTTATTATACGGTTACATGCTACTTTACAGAGGCACGTTGCCCATAAACTACATGTCCCACAATGCATCTCAAATTTGACTTTTTTTCTCAGAATTTGACTTTTCTTTTTTCAAAATGTCACTTTTTTTAATTTTGACATTTTTTCCAGAATGTGGCTTTTCTTTTTAAATCATTTTGTCACATGCTCACTGAAGAGACTTGCAATTATTTGCCTTAGACTTCTGCTTTCAGACGTAGTTAATTATGAAGGTATTACCCTATCCGATAATAATCCAATGCAGAGCCAATAATGTAATATAATACATTATTTTATATATGTTAAATATTTATATATGTATTTTTATATAGTCTTAAAGTCACAACCGGCCCTTTGAGTGCAACCATAATGCGAATGTGGCCCGATATGAAATTGAGTTTGACACCCCTGCATAAGAGCATTCCATGGAATATAACAAAAAGTGTATCTCGAGCCGGTTTCTGAAACGTACCTACCCCAGCTTTAAGGAGCATGGCACGTTTTTACAGTGCACAAGACATGACGTGCAGCACTTGTTCAGTAATCTGATGACTATCTCTACGAGCGAGGAAATGTATTTGTCACAGATGTCCTTTCATATTTTCATATTGAGTACCCAGCAGCACAGATAGTCCAAAAAATGCTTTTATTAATTAATGTAAGTGAAATTCACCCCCGAAGGCAGACACAACTTCGTGTATTGTTACGTCAACCTTTTCCAAGATAAAGAATGAACGTGAAGTCTAAACATTTTTATTTATTTATTTCTAGTTAAAGCATTAGCGTGACAATAAATGAACTGTCTTTTTGGACAGTGTTGCGTGAGACATTATATTCAGCAGAAGTCTCCACGTTTGCAGTCAACCAAAGTAGCTTGTAAGTATGCTAACGGACAGACCGGACACGACCACATCGCTCAGAGTTTGGCCTGGAGTACTGGGCCGTTTGTTGTATCTGCGCATGCTCATTAGCATCACCACGTTTCAGGCACATTCTGATGATGTCATGCACATGAACTGAAACATGACTTTGTTATTATACAAATATGCTCAACGGACAGTATTGTAGGTTTATTCTTTTTTTCAAATGGTCAGCTCACACACATTCCTTTGAACCATTATTTGTCTTGAAGTTTCTCAAAGTAACTATTTGTCATCAACTCAATTTGTGCAATTACAACAATTAAGCCACTTTAACGGCTTTTGAACTATATATGGCTCGACAGCAATAAAAGCTAATAAAGGGCCCGTGTCATGCTTTTCCGGTTATTACCCGCCATGTGAACGGTCTGCAGTCTCAAACCCTCAAAGTACACCCTGTAGCGAGTAAAGCTCTAACACAGAGAAGACCTGTCTGTGCTGCCCCAGAACGCCTCGTTGGACATTTCTCTTTTCCCATTGTTTACTTCCTGGGTTCTGTGACGTACCCTAACCATAGACCCTAACCCAAATGGACCAATCCGTGGAGCTCCTCACACACTCAATCTTTTCTCAGCTGCAGCTCCGCCGATTTCTCCTCCCTGAGACGGCGGGACGCGGCGAGGCTGTGAGTGAGCACACACACACACACACACACACACACAAACTCCCAGCCAGGCTGCGGGTGTGTGTGTGTTTCGGGCTGGGTCTCGCTGTCTCGCAGACGGCCACTGGGCTCACAGGGAGGGGGGGGCAGGAGCTCAACAGCGTTTAGAACAGAGAGTGAATAACAGCTAACACGAATGCTGTGGAGAATACAATGTGAGTTTGGAGTTTGGAATTGACGATGTAAATCCTGGAAAATCCCAACACTATACCATGGAATTATGATCAGTAGAAAATGCCGTGACATGGGACCTTTAAATCAAACCCCAATGAGTCACACCAACATTTGAACACTTACATCGTTACAATCGTTACATTCCAAGAGAGATTAATATCTGAAAAAACCCACCATCGGCCGATGACAACATGATTATGCTTCATAGTGTGTACTTTTAAGCAGATGGAGATCCATTTGCAGACTGAAGAAATTAAGGTACAATAGGTGCAATATATTCAAACTGTCTACATATACTTATACATATACTTGATTTTGTAAAATGCCGTTCCCCTCAAGACGCCTCTAATGTCTGTGGGTGCCGCTACGCCATAAAAAAAAGCAATTAATCAGCGAGTATTTCCTCCACTTCTCTGCTCCTTCTCAACAAAATGGTGATTATCTCTGAATCCACTGTTAATCAGACTAACTATACGTCCCTTTCTCTCCTCTGCCTTTAGAAATCCCACCCAAAAACCAGTCCTGGTGCTGTGCCATCGCTGCAATAAAAGGAAACACTTAAGCTGCCTACGTTTCCCACAGTCCTCAGCTGCTGGCAGGCGGAGAAGACTGTAATTTGCCTGTCTAATTACCAAGCTATTTAAAGTGGCGTGTGTGTGTGTGTGCGTGTGTGTGTGTGCGTGTGTGTGTGTGTGTGTGTGTGTGTGTGTGTGTGTGTGTGTGTGTGTGTGTGTGGGTGTGTGTGTTGTGTGTGTGTGTGTGTGTGTGTGTGTGTGTGTGTGTTAGTGTGTGTGTGTGGTGTGTGCTTGTGTGTGTGTGTGTTGTGTGTGTGTGTGTGTGTGTGTGTGTGTTGTGTGTGTTGTGTGTGTGTGTGTGTGTGTTGTGTTGTGTGTGTGTGTGTGTGTGTGTTGTGTGGTGTTGTGTGTGTGTGTGTGTGTGTGTGTGTGCTGTGGTGTGTGTGTGTGTGTGTGTGTGTGTGTGGAGAGATGTGGGGGTGGACACAAGGCACCACTGCCCGTGTACAATATGCACACACACACATACACACACTGCAAACGCCTTGAGCTTCACATGAGAACAGAAACACACACACACACACACACGATGAGGAGCTACAATAAAGCTGTCAGAGTCGGTAGCAGCTCGGGGGAAAGAGAGGATTGAGAGATAAATGAAGAGCAGACAAAAGGAGAGTTGAATAATTCATGGATGTTTCTTTTTCTGCAGAGCTTTTCTTTGTCTCTCTCTCTCTCTCTCTCTCTCTCTCTCTCTCTCTCTTCACCTCCCAAATATACGACGCTGAGCGAGAGGAGGATGTTCCTGAAGTAAAACCCAGACAACACTTTGTATTGACGTAACACGGTGTTTTAATCAAAGGTCACGTCGGAAACAACGGGAACATGAACGGGACGGTTCTCTTTTGTTCTCTTGTGTTAAAGATCCCGTTAAGTAATTACAAAGTGGCACCTAAAGGGGACGATGTGCAACATACTTCACTTTAAATACGAAACACGTATTCAAGACGGCAGCTATAGTTGGAATACTGCAGGTGGAAAACATGACGTTTCGTACAGGACCAATTTGAATAACTAAAAACGGTGGTTAATGAAATGTATGCAAATTGACGGTGAATACTATATGGAGTTTAGCCACTTCCTTACTTTCTGCACAATACAATAACTACATGTTTCTGTGGCTTCACTTCTTTTGCAAAGACGATAGACGCGGGACAGTAATGCCGACGCATTGCTCGCATACTCTTCAAACTTGCATATTTATTTGTAATCGTCGAACTAAATGTTTTGAAACTGTTTTTAAGCTATAATTGTTATCTTGCTTTAAACTGCACGTAATCTTAACCCCCAAACATGAGACAGGAGATATGGAGAAATAAAGCTTTTCAATGACCCCAAAGAAACATTCAGTACAAGCAGTCTTTAATCAAATCACAACAGATTTGATATTGCATACTTATACCTATACAGAGTTATAAATATATATAATATAAATGTATTCCTATTATTCTTGCCGGGGCGTAAGTAGAGTATTTCCTTCAATATGAAAACTTCTGAACCTCTCACTGGTTTTGAGGTGTGTGTGTATATGTACGTGTATATGTATGTGTGCACGTGTGTGTGTATATATGAGTGTGTGTGTGTGTGTGTCACGTGTGTGTGTATATATGAGTGTGTGTGTGTGTGTGTCACTCAGCTAAATAAAGCCGTGGAGTGTCAGGCTCAGCATCTCTGCCTGTTCATTGTGCTGCGGGGAGAACAACAGTATAGCAACCTACTGGTGATGCACCGTGTCAGCAAACACATAACAATAGATTGTCTGGTGTCACTCACACACACACACACACACACACCATGTACACGTCACTTCAGGGGACATTACATTGACTTACATGCATTTCCTGGAGACACATGCCTCACCCTTAACCTTACCCTAACCGAGTCTTCACCCTCACCCCCTCATGGGTACTCCAGTGTGTCCCCATAAGGGAGGCGAGTCCCCACACGTGACTGTAAACAGATTTAGGTCCCCACAAGTATAGTAATGCTAGGCCACACACACACACACACACATAATGGATGTTTTGGGAGAGACATACAGCCTCAGTGTAACACACTAAGCCTGTATGCATCATGGAGACTGCTACAAGAAATGCTGCCAGAGATTTAAAAACCAAACAAATATTAAGAAATCCTTTTGAAGAAGAAGATTTTAAATACTTTTTCCGGAGTACAACTCTAGTGAAAGTAACCGTACATGTGAAAGGCAATACTTCTGTCAAAACTGAAGTAATCCTAAACTACAAAAACCGGGTGAGCAACAATATAAAGCGTTTCCTCCACATACTTGACATATACTGAGCCAGTTCTGAGTGCGGTGAGGAGCGACGCGGCAGAAGATGAGCTCATCTCTGGTTAAGCTGCAGAAAACCGCTAATGGAGGATCAGAGGAGTCGCAGAGACTGACACCGAAACACAAAGTGAAGGAGCCACAGACAGCAGCTGCTCAGAGCAAAGCGCTGCTGCGGTCATCACGCCTCAGCGGCTGAAATGCGGTCTCCTCGTGATATTTCTAAAAAGGGTTATTGTTTATGCCACGACTCAGTGTCTATTTTCATTTTGTAAAATCGATGTTTGGTTTTGAAAATGACGGCAAACCTTTCAAACAATCCTTCAGGTTCTGACATACACCTACATGTATGGTGAAGCTGTAACTCTTAATAAAATACGATTTAAAGATTCCCTATTATGATTGTTGGCGGTCTTCCCTTTCCTGTAGTGGGTTATGTAGATTTGTGTGCATGTAAATGGTCTGCAAAGGCTAACATCCCTGTATTCGCTGGCCAGCTAACCTGTATGTCAATGTTTATTTAAAAAATGTATTTATATTTTGTATTAGCTATTAAACTTGTATTTTGAAAGTTAGTATTAACTTACGCCAGGGGAGTCAAACTAAAATACACAGTGGGCCAAAATTAAAAAATGGGTGCTAGTGGAGGGCCGGACTGGTTCAATGTTTATTGCAACACTTATTGAAATGAACTTACTGCACATATTAAACCTGGAACTAACAAAGCTTCAATGATTGCCTATAAAAACAACATTAAATAATCAGTTGCTTTCATTTCTTATGGCTCTATCTGCAGCTTCTCCAGAGTCATTTCTTATGAGTACATTTCCCCACAGGCCAACAACAGCTTCAACAAAACTATTCCCCTCAAAGAACAAACCAAACATGCCCTGTTGTCGTGAGAGAAAAGTGCAGAAGGAAGCATCCATTGAACTCAGTGTGCTGCTCTGAGATGCTAGCTCAGATACTTGGCGTCTCATCTCGGGTGCAAGGTCATCAATGTTTGGGCTCAGGCTCTGAGCGGAGGAGACCCTCAGGATGGAGGGAAGGTGTGCGTGCAATATACCGGCGGGCCAGATCTAATAGGAATTAGAAATTATCCTGCGGGCCGAAATTAAATCCACCAAGGGCCTGATTTGGCCCCCGGGCCTCGAGTTTGACACGTGTGACCTACGCTGACAGATAAATATAGTGGACAAAAAGTATATTATTGGCTTCTAAAATATATAAGGGTATACATATATTTAATCACTTTATCACTTTATTTAAAAGACATTTTGTATAATTATTTTCATTTTTTATTCTATTTTGTCTATTTTTACTTTGTGTGAATCCTGTTTTTAACTCTGACCCTGTCGCTGCTATAAACGCCTGCATTTCCCCAAGTGGATAAATAAAGTTCCATCAAGCTTTAAATTAAAATGCTCAGGTACAAAACAAGTGACTGTTCCTAACTTCTTACTTGCTACCCTTTCCCTCAACCTATCCCAAGGGAGTGCATGTACGTAGACACGTTAGTTTAGTTTTAGTTTTAGTTTACTTCTTCCTCCTGTCTGTCTGTACCCGTGTCCTCTCATGTTCCGATTAACCCAGCTTCCCCCAAATCTCTTTGTGGTGTCCATATCTACGCCGGGATCCTGAGTCGTGGCTGATCCTGTTGCTGCGGTCGTGTGTCCTGGACCCTCTATCCTGAGCACTGGATCTGAGTCGTGGACTTCGGGTCGTGGCTGAACCCGTCTCTGCGGTCCTGCCTTGGGTCTCGTCTCGCTTCCTTGATGGCTTCCACAGGATTGTAGCTGACATCCTCGTGGATTCATCTTCTTATTACAGACACATGCATTTCCAAACATCTGGACTACCTATGTTGCAAATGTATTATCTCTCGATTTACACACGGCATCTACTGCACGTCTGTCCGTCCTGGGAGAGGGATCCCTCCTCTATTGCTCTCCCTGAGGTTTCTCCCATGTTCCCCTTTAAACTGTGGGTTTTCTCTGGAAGTTTTTCCTTGTACGATGTGAGGGTCTAAGGACAGAGGGTCTAAGGACAGAGGGTCTAAGGACAGAGGGTGTCATATTGTCATACTGATATTCTGTACAAACTGTGAAGACCACTGACTATATTGGGCTATATAAATAAACATTGATTGATTTAAGTACTGCACTTAAGTGAATGTACTTAGTTATATTCCACCACTGATAATTCAGAGAGGAAACTAGATACTTAAATGTATTTGTCAAAAACATGTTTCAGATTGTTCACATTTAAAGGCCCGTCGGCATCTTCAATCCGAGGGATCAGTATCGCCCTCCGTCTGTAAAATCAAATATGAGTCAGGGCGCAGACTGGTTCACACACAGGTCTGAGATTCCTGGAGGGATTTAGGGCGAGAGCGCCAGAGGATTGGGTGAGAAAAAGAAGTTTGAAGCGAGGAAGAAAGCGAGTGCGTGTGAGCGGGTTCTTTCCCATGGAAAACAGGTAGGGGTCTGGGATTAGAGAGGCTGACCCGCTCGATCTGAACCAATGAATTCCTGCTTCACAGCTCTCACCAGAGACATCAAAGAAACCTCTTCTCCTTATTCTGCCATTTTCAGGCCATGTTTTAAGTCGTAATCCGCATCTTTGTTATATAGATAAATATGTGTTATGATATCTTGATCCCCACGCTTTGACAGAGGAGGGATTTCACATATATCGAGTGTTGTTATTGTGTATCTTTATCACATTTCCAGTTGAAGAGCTGTCATGAGAGCCACCTGAACACCAACTAACTAAAGGCAGGCTATTGTGTCGGCTTGACTAGTTCAACCACTTTTTTAAGACAAATAAAAGCTTTGAAATTCTCAAGAGACAGTTTTCATGCTTGTCTACTCATAGCCCCCCCCATCAATCCATGCCGGTTGATCAAGTTTGATAGTCCCATACCCCCCACCCTAACCTTCCCTTATATTGTAAAGCGATGTTTAGTCCCTATACAATTATAATGTATTATTATTATTATTATACTGATCATGCTGTGTAAAACAATCTTCCTGAGAGGTGTCGCTTGTTGTGATGTAGTCTGTGTGTCCCACAGTGAATGTATTCCTGACAGCAACAGGTGATAAGAATCAAAGGATCCCATAGGAAATGCATGCGGGCCATTTTTGACCCACTTATGGAAGCTTGGGGTAGAAATACAAAAAGTACAATTTCTTAAAATGTAAATTTAAAATGTGAATGGCGTGATATCCAAAACATGTTTTTTGAGGAATAGCTGGAATATGAAATGATACAAAAATGTAATTACGAAGATACTTCAAGAAAACCACCTCACCGGGTCCAAAAAGACCCACTTATGCATCTCAGGGCTAAGCTTTGCATTAAGCACATATTGCAAAACGCATATCTACTTCTACTTATTCTGCAGTTTTCATGCCATGATTTACAGTAAGTTATAATCCGTTTTTATATAGATACTGTAAATATATCTTGATCCGGGAGCTGTAACACAGTTGGGATATAACATATTTGACTGTGTATCTAGAAAACATTTCCAATGTATTCTGAATAAAGGAAGGATCCGGAGCGGGGAAAGCCACGTGAACAGACGGACTGAAATAAGAGCTCCACTTACACAGAACAGATGATTCATAATAAACACAGAGTTTGATTGACAGGGGATTTTCAAAAACAGCAAAGCGGCAAGCAACAGCCTGCCTTCTGGTGTTTTCTTTTTCTTCAACCGTGTTCATTTGATTAAACTATCTTTTAATATGCTTCTTTTTTTTCACGCACGCACACACGCACACACGCACACGCACGCACACACACGCACACAGGTGTGTTATTAAAGTTCCCTAAGCCGCTCGGCTTGCAGCTCACATATGAAGCCGAGCGGACATACCTGTCTGTCTGCCTCTCTAATACCTGTAATTCTCTACCCCAGGGTCTGTGTGTGTGTGTGTGTGTGTGTGTGTGTGTGTGTGTGTGTCCTCTTGATAAACACACATTCTCCTACTCCCATCTCATACTCCCCATTGGTCCTTCCTTTTTTTTTTTTAAACCAATAAACCAGCCACTGTAGTTCAAATCAAACCGACCAATCAGACGTCTGCGTTGCTGTGTTCACCTGCAGTCAGCTCTCTGTTGTTGTGTCAGCATTATTTGGTATTTCCGTCATCTAAGAGGAATGTTAAACGTTAAAAACAGTACGTCATGTCTGGGAAACGTGTTTACTCTCCATGTCACTATGATGCCATGCAGTTTCATCTCCTAAATCCTTTTAATAACAAACGTGTGTGTGTCTTGATCCGTCACTGATTACATCTTTGTTTATCTGTGTTTTTAAAAAGCCGACAGCTAAACAGGAGAACAACTACAGCAAGAGAGGACATGAAACATAACAAGTGAAAAGACGGACAGAGAGATGAGAGTCAGCAGTGAGGAGTAGAATAAGAGGGTTAGCTGGGACGAGATAAAACCCTTCAAATAATATCTAATGTTTCTTCACGAAGGACATCATATGAATCCTTAAAGGTTATCTAAAGAGAATTACATCAACCGTTCTGTTGTCCTTTTGGTTCATCTGGTTTGAAGTTGTCCTTTCATGCCTCGGAGTCTTCACATCCTTTTCGAGTAAAAGAAGCAATGGAGTAAAAATGCTAATATTTGCCGCTCAAAAGTCGAAGGGATAACATTCAAAGTAAATAAATACTTGGTCATGATGTGTTTAGATTTAGACTGAACATGACTTCAGTTGATCAGGGAAACGTGTCGGGATTTGAGTTTCTTTGTGTGGACTCTGCCTCCCCCTGCTGGTCAGATGAATACCTGCAGGCTGAGTAAAACATATATTTAGATCCAAAACATGCCTTTGGGTCATTTACTCAACTTATTTGCCAAACATCCCCAGAGACAGTCTGATGCCTCCTCTCCCAGTGGTGGAAAGTTACAAAGTACATTAGTTAATATTTGATAAACTATTTATAACTGTATTGCACTGCAGGTGTACTGAGTCCTCTCCTGCTGATGTGCAGGTGTATATCAGTATGTAGTGTCTCTACTTTAAAGAGTCCTCTCCTTCTGATGTTCAGGTGTATATCAGTATGTAGTGTCTCTACTTTAAAGAGTCCTCTCCTGCTGATGTCCAGGTGTATATCAG
>RQJG01063257.1:0-11822 GCA_009756435.1 Chionodraco myersi
CACCGCCAAGCTAAAGGCGGCTAACATTAGGCTATAAAGGAACTACGGCACGGTCACATGACTTCACGTCACCACCGCTAAGCTAAAGGCGGCTAATGTTGGGCTATAAAGGAACTACAGCACGGTCACATGACTTCACGTCAACACCGCTAAGCTAAAGGAGGCTAATGACGTTTAGTCGTCTCATTTAGACACTTGTTCACCAGGCGTTTAACCAAAAGCACGTTAAATAAAGTACCGACTTTACTGTTGCACTTGCATCAAAAAGAAAAATGTTTTTTTATGTACATCATTGTTTGCTGTCTGTTTTGCAGGAGTGAGGACCTGCAAAACTTCCTGATCAGCGTGAGGCAGCAGTGCTGTTACCTGACGGAGACGATTCAGGACGTCAACGGGAGATTCCCCCGCCACGCCTCTCAGGTGAGTCTCTCTGTAGTGGAGCACTGGAAATATATTCATTCAACACTTTTATAATTCATAAAGCAGGGGCTGCCTGTTTTCTACAAAGCTTGGATGGGTAACTTTTCTCATTGTGCAGCTGCTTCAACGTCTTTTTAAATGTCCCTTCCAGCCATTCTTTCTGTAAATGATTAATTTGCCTCATATTCCAATTTCTTTATCCGTTAGTTCTTGATATTAGTTTTTCTTTGGGTTTTTCTGGTCCCTACGTTCAGGTTTTTACCCGGCTACACTGTAAATGATGTCTCTACCTCATTGTTTCTCCAAGTAAAATAAAAAGATTGTATATACGTTATAGGGCTGTACCCGAATATTCGTTTGTTGGAGTACTATTCGGGTTTCAATTTCGTTATTCTTTTTTTTTCTTCCTGATTTTATTGAAATCTCTAATATCAACGTAAGAGCTTTGGGGGGTGCTAACAATTAACCATACACTTTGTTGTTTGCTTTCTCCGTCTTTATATGTAGATATTACTTTTCTCCGTTAATCTCCGCCACGTTGTTTCCATAGCAACAACAACTTCCTGTCAACAGCGCTAACTCTCCTTCAAAATAAAAGCATGTCCATAAAAAATAGGAAGCCAAGCCAAATTACACTTAATACATAATACAACTGCAACGAAAGTAACAAACACAATGCGATATCCTTTTCAATTTCAAAGAACACAAATTGGGTTACATTAACAAATAACTATAAAACAACAATACTGTAAAATAACAAAAAGAATGCCGTGAATAAACCGAAATACACCTGTTGAAGCGGTTCGCTGCTGATTACTACGCACCCCCCACCCCCATGCGGGCCGAATATCCGAATATTCGCTGCTGATTACTACCGAATATCCGGAGCCCGAAAAATTGTATTCGCGACAGCCCTAATATTTAACCACAGAGCTTACAATAGAATATAATCGTTTAATGTCATTATGTACAATGAGATAAATAAATGCTTCTCCCTTTCAAAAGGTGCCATCAAACAAAAAAACATCACAACAAATACACGCAGCATCCATACTTAGGAATAAGGAATAAAGTGCAGTAATTATTTCCAGGGTATAAAAATAAAATCTATAATGTAATAAATAATAATAGTATGTATTTATAATAATAATGATATATATGTATAATAGGGGTGTAACGGTATCCGTATTCGTACCGTCACGGTTCGGACGTCACGGTTCGGACGTCACGGTTCGGCACATGCAGTCACACGACGAATACGCCTTTTTTTACGAGTGGGAAAAAGGTAATTCAGGGCAGTATCCACTACACTATTTATAATCCAGGGGGCGGTATTGCGCCTAAAAGCTGTTTGCCAGCCGCCCTTAAACAACAAATGAAGAACAAGAAGAAACACAACAACAAAACGAACTAAATACAAGAAGAAGAAAAGTTAGTATGGTGAGTTCAGATAACACACAGGAGCTAGACGGGTTCCCTGTGGACTACAATAACGATGAGGTGTGCGAGTGGTGGATCAGACGAGGACGGTGTGTCGGCGTTGTTCTACAGCGGTGCGGTATGCTAATGGTAACACACGCCAAACATGCTAAATCATATCAGAAGGCATCACCCAGGTTTACCACTCACCGGAGCCCGGCAAAAGACAACAGCAGTTCAACAGCTGATCCCCGCTGTTTTTAAGAAGCCAAGAGACATGAGAGCCGAGAGACCAAAATAAATAACGGAAGCTTTTGGCATATGTTTTAACGACTTTGCGCTCTTGAAACACTTTCTTATTATTTATGATGTAATATTTTCAAGACAGTCTTTGTAGTTTTACAGCTTGATGAAACCTTTTTGTTTGACATCAGCCATTATAGATAATATGGCCATCTGAGTGTGTATGGTTTGTTTTTAACTGTTTAATACAGTTACTTATTCAAAATGTCAGAGTTCCTTATTTTTAAACTGAAACTTGCACTACTGTTCAAAAGTAAATAACAACAAACCTGGAATTATGCATTTGGGACTTTTTTTTGCTTTTCCTTGTTGTACCGAACCGTGACCTCCAAACCGAGGTCCGAACCGAACCGTGTCTTCTGTGAACCGTTACACCCCTAATGTATATATGTACAGTCACATGTATGATGATTAAGAGGTATGACTTTCAGGTGTTAAGAGCTCTTGGGAAAAAGCTGTCTTTGTGGAGCGGTAGAAGGTCACCAGCCGCCTAGTGGCCAATAAAGGCATAGACGGTATATTCTCACTCAGTTGAAGGTGCCCATGTGAATCCTTCTCGGAGCGCTGAAACCAGTAACGTAAAGCACAAGTAAACGTCTAAAAGAATCCAGATTGAATTGAAATATTCCCACACTTAATTCTGTACATGTGATGAACCTCGTCCGTCTGCTAATGTCTCGGTGGCTTTGTTAGCAGCGATATCGTTCTATTTACTGACTGAGCCGTGTCTCCGTGCAGCTGGTCTTCTCTCTGGACCCGAAGAGGGAGGCGCAGGCCGTCTGCAACCAGCTGCTGATCCAGACCAGAGACCTGCAGAAGGAGGTCACCTGCCTCCGGAGCATTCTCTGCCAGGTCCACGCACACACACACACACACACACACACACACACACACACACCACACAACACCGTCATATGTTTACTGTACATCGTTTAGACTTAGGACACACAAACACCACATCACACACAGACACACACACACACACACACCACACAGTCATGAAATATTACTGTACATCTTTAGACTTTAGACACACACACACACACACACACACACACACACACACACGCACACACACACACACACACACACACACACAACAGTCCTGAAACATATACTGGACATCTTTAGACTTAGACACACACACCACACACCCACACACACACACACACACACAACACACACACACCGTCAATGTTACTGTACATCATTTAGACTTAAGAACACACACACACACACACCACACAGACACACACACTGTCAATGTACTGACATCTTTAGACACACACACCACACACACACACACACCACACACAACACACCCACTGATACATCTTTAGGTACACAAAACATGAAGCACACTTGTTCTGAAAACACACAAGTTAGTTAGGTCTGGTCTTTATTTCTCCCAGCACACACACACTCGCACACACACACACACACACACACACACACACACCTTACTGTTAAGGGGGATTTTAGATTTTAGATGGATTTGTGTCTCTCAGTTCATTTATAGGAAAATCAATGTTCTGGTTTCTGGAGTCAGCAAATATATTTTTAGCTTGGCGCCGTATAATAATATAAATATGTGTTCCATGTTATTTTCTTTTTATGTTTGTGCAGGAAACAACAACATTATATCACACGCAAATCATTATTTAGTCTTTATATATTGTAGTACTTACTTAGCTCTGTATAATGATACTCACACACACACACACTCACACACACAACTGTTCATAATGTTCAAGTTGATGCCGGTATAACACACTTCACAAATCGCTTATCAACATTGACAATGATTTGGATACATGCCTGATAATCTGAGAGATGGTGTCTTTTATTTTTGTAACCGTTTATAACATCGTTCAGGCTGAAACACATTCACGTCAATCTGAATTCCTCTCTGAGTCTGAGAGCCTCTCCTCCTGAGGATTAAAGAAGGTGCGGAACATAGTGTGTCTATATGTGAATCCTGACGAGCTCCAACAGGTGTGTGTGTGTGTGTGTGTGGGGATGTGGTGTGTGTGATGTGTGGTGGGTGTGTGTGTGTTGGTGTGGTGTGTGTGTGTGTTGTGTGTGTGTGTGGTGTGTGTGTTGTGTGTGTGTGTGTGTGTGTGTGTGTGTGTGTGTGTGTGTGTGTGTGTGTGGTTGATGTGTGTGTGTGGTGTGTGTGTGTGTGTGTGTGTGTGTGTGTGTGTGTGTGTGTGTGTGTGTGGTGTGTGTGTGTGTGTGTGTTGTGTGTTGTGTGTGTGGTGTGTGTGTGTGTGTGTGTGTGTGGTGTGTGTGTGTGTCAAGAGGAGAGCGGCGTCCTTGGACAGGGCAGAATCCCACAGCCATAAGTCAGCGGCCGCTGTGACATCGCTGTCAGCACCAAGACGCATGAGGCGGGGAGTGTTGGGGGGGGGGAAAAGGTGACGGGGCACATGCGAAGTTGAGGTGTAGGTGACGGGCGGGGGCGGGGAGAGCGAGGACGCAGGTTGTGAGGTGGGGGAGTTTAAGAGGGGAGAAACGGAGAGGTGGAGGTAGGAGGGAGGCGGAGGAGGCGGCTTAGAGGTGTGTTGTGTGTGTGTGTGTGTGTGTGTGATTAGTTGTTACTTCAGTATGGGGATCCTCGCTGTGTCAGACAGATCTGACGGCCAATGGAGTTCATTGGAACCACTGGCTCCACAGCCCGGATCCACACACACCATTTAACCTTGTCTCCTGAAACACACACACACACACACACACACACACACACACACTCTTGATTAACTCATATCTCTTCGCTTAATAGAGCTCTCACTACTCAAGCTGTGACACACACTATAATATATATATTGGTACATATGTTTTGTTCCAATGAAAGAAAGTTTACAAGTAGTACAAACAAACCATTACATCCGAAGCAGTAATGGAGAAGATGCTCGTTGCTGCCACCTAGTGTCCACGTTGATGTGCGTCAGTGAGGGAACCAGACGGGAAGCAGAAGTGTGCTTTAGAGCCAAAGCACCAGGATGTTCATTTAACACAAGTAACAACTTATCGTGGTGGTTAATTAATAATAATAATAGTAATAGATTTAATTTGTTGGCGCTTTTACAGGTGCTCAAAGACGCTGTACAGATAGAGTGAAGAGAAAAGAAAAGGAAGGAACAACAAATAAATATATCGTTAAAGTCAAATAATACAAAAGCAATCACTCATCAAAAGCCAGATTGAAGAGGTGAGTGTTGATAGTAGGCGAGGTCAGTGCCGGCTCTGATGGGTTGGGATGATTCCAGAGGGACAGGGGCAGGCTCTGTCCCCCAGGTCCGGCGGGGGATAGGAGGTTGGCATTCTGATGAGCGGACCACTACCTGCACATGATCATCGATCTGTGAGGGGTCGAGGGAGAGAAAGATAGAATGTGTGTGTGTGTGCGTTGTGTGTTGTGTGTTGTGTGTGTGTGTGTGTGTGTGATGTGTGTGTGTGTGTGTGTGTGTGTGTGTTGTGTGTGTGTGTGTGTGTGTGTGTGGGTGTGTGTGGGTGTGTGTGTGGTGGTGTGTGTGTGGTGGTCTGTGTTGTGTGTGTGTTGTGTGTGTGGTGTGTGTGTGTGTGTGTGTGTGTGTGTCAGTTATTAGGCTAGATCTGGGGTGGCCAACCTATCAGAGGCAAAGAGCCACATGTCCCCGACCTCTCTCTTTTGAAAATCTATGAAAATCTAAAAATGAACAATAATTGACACACACACACACACACACACACACACTCCCAAAGACACACCCTCCCATAGACACACACACCCTCTCACATACAGAAACATGTACCTCCGCTCAGCCAGATTTCCTGTAGATGTCACGGTCCATGATATTGACAGAAATGGACTTAAACCCCTCGTACCGGTATTAAGACCAGAGGCCAAACACAAACTCTCAGTTCAAAACATTTGAAAAAAGCCGTTATCTTACTGCGTGTTGCTTCTGTGAAACGTGCAGAGGATGTGGAACGGGCTCAAAAGCATGTCTGTATCTCTCACACACATTCATGACCGTCATTTAACAATACATGTAAATAAATGAAGTGTTTGAGTTAATTCTCCTCACATGACATCTCAACGTGTACCTCACCCTCTGACGGACAGAAGCTCTGCTGCCAGCTTTCCGGGAGCAGGCCTTCTCACACACAGCACACCACACACACACACACACACACACACACACACACACACACACACCACATTCTGATTTGACAACATCATATTGAGTTATTACGGTTTTATCGGAGTTATATTTCTGCCCATCGGAAGCAGATCTCTCTCCTGTCACATCGCGAGTGCCGTAAAGCCGGCCTCCAGCACTGCAGGGTCTGCATTCTGATTGGCTGAAGCACTTCTTTGTTGAAAACTCTGTGTAACGATTGGGCTGGAACTTGTGTGTTGTTAACCCTTTGTGAGCTGGGATACATATGCGCAAAGAAAACCACACAATTATAATTCGATTTGAAGTGAGGCGCCGCGGGTCGGCCACGCCCGGGCTCGATAGAACATGTCTTCAACTTTAATCGACTGAATTAATTAAACAAGTGTTAATTTGTTGTGCTTTCTCTCATGCAAACCTCTCCTCCTCTTCCTCCTCCTCCTCCTCCTCTTCCTCAGATGGAGGAAGTTGAACCTTTCAGTCCGCTTCCTCAGCTCGGCATCGGGAGGAAGCGTTTCCTGTCCGGAGTCGCACTGAGCGCGCTGGGAGCGTCCGTCCTGCTGCTGCTGCTGCAGATGAACAGGAGTGTGTGTTAAACAACAGCAGTGTGTGTTCAACAACAAGAGTGTGTGTTCAACAACAAGAGTGTGTGTTAAACAACAAGAGTGTGTGTTCAACAACAAGAGTGTGTGTTCAACAATGTGTATCATGTTAGCCGTCATAGTGTTTAGTTTCTGATGACGGTCGGCGAGTAACTGGATTATGAAAAGACTGATTTAGGAAAGTGTTTTGACGAGACGTTTTTTGTATTTGTGCGGTTCCTCTCATTTTCTACTTTCTCCGTCTTGTCTTTTTAGTTGTCGTTCTGAGTCTTTGTGTGTTCAAAGAGTTTAAATTAAAGTTTCTGTTGAGAAACGATTACACGGGGGATTTAAGATTAAAATCTGAAGTTTGTTTTCAATGAAAAGACTTTGCTTTTAAATTGTGAATATGTGATTATTTTCAGACGAGATGATATTATTTAAGGAGATTATGTTTTTGGTTGGCCCGTCTGTTTAACTGCGGTGATACGGAAAAACAGCCGGCCTGATTTTCATCAAAAAGGTGTAGTGTTTGAAGGGTGTAGCACGGGCCAAGAGAAAACATTCAGATCGGGAGTGGATCCATATCATGAGCAGAAACTAGCATTATTTTGAACTGGAAAACTAGTTACGCACGGTCTGAGCCGGTGTATTATTTAAGGTACTTGATGCATGAGCTGGAGCTGCCATCAGTTCAGTTCCACACCAGCTCAATATGTTCCTAAAGTCTACACAAACCTATATCTGATTTAAGGTGAAGTGTGTTTGGGTGGAAGGAGATGCATTGTGTCAATAAGTGAGCTGTACAGATGTTAGTTGCTGGTGTAATATGTGGACAGCCAGGCTGTAGTCTAATCATTCATACTTTCACTAAATAGATGGCATAATCTTGCCCAAGAAGTCCTAAAATAGGTAAGTGTCTTTGACTAAATTCGGCGTTTGAGCATTAATCTGCAGAAAAGTTAACACATATCAAAAAGTGCCTACACAAAGTTTTAGGCTGCAGGAAATTCATTTTGAGTTTAGTTTGATGCGTAATCTTTCATAAAATCACAAAATAAGTGCCACTATTGAATAAAATAGGCAAGAAAATGCAGGCTAGCAGTTTCCCCCTGCTTCCAGTCTTTATGCTAAGCTAAGCTAATTGCGTCCTCACTCCAGCTGAATCCCTAACGAACGAACACGTGTGACATTGATCTCCTCTAACCGTCTGGTAGAAATCCAATAAACTAAAACTTCATTTTTGATCCAACTTGTTTAATCTAATTGCTTTGACATTGCTAAAAAACCATAAGTACAAATCATTAAAGACGCCACCCAAGATGCTCAGACTCGGTTGTGTAACCGTTTAGGAGTCCAGAAATTGAAACACAAGATGATATGTTTTGTTTTGTAGATTTAGCTGGCTTTACTTCACATGTTGCATTTTTCACTAACAGTTTAAGGCTCTTTAATCCATCAACTGACGTGTTGGTGATGTTAAATTGACTTTCCCTTCCGGGTTCATGCGGAAATAATGAACAAATTACTCTTAATACAAACTGCTGCCACGTGAAGTCGTGTGCAATGGACTGAGAGCTAAATCTCCGTGTTGTTTTATGGCTTTTCTTCCACGGGGATCATGGGGGGGGGGGGGGGGGGATTAATCTCATGTGTTCAGGGTCTCCAGATCAAAGATGGAGGAGATGCTGCGTGACAGTGGTGCGGAGACTTCAAAAAGCCCTCCAGCGATAATCCAATGGAAATGGACACGTCACCTTGAGGTGCTGCTTTGGGAGAATCAGTAATACTCCTCTGTCCTTTTTTCAAACCATCATTCCTGAGTTATTAGTCGGACGGTTTGAATAAGGCTGTCAAATAACATGCGTCATGCTTTAGGGATCAGAAGTATTTGGCACGTGCGCGTGAGTTGGTTTTGGCAATGGGCTCTTTAAGTAAATCCGATGTTTTAGGTTTGAATGAGAAAACGATTATATAAGAGATTAGATAAATGAAGGGGCACAGATTGAAGTTAGGAAGCAGGATGCTCCCTCTGTCTGATTATCTATATCACTTGAATGTCACCTCCTGGAAACAAGTAGGTAAGTATCGTTCAGTAAAACCGACGTTTTAGGCCTTAATGAGCAAAACAAATATATAAGAAGTGCTTTGGATTTAGCTAAATTCATCACGAGTGCAGTTTATAGTCTAATTATTCATTATATCACAAAATAAAAGGCAAAGTGACTTTGACTAAATTCGCTTTTTAGGCATTAATGAGCAAAAAAGTGACCAAATATTTAAGAAAAAAGATAAACAAGGGCCCATGAATAGTTTTAGGATGCAGGAAGTTAATAATGACTTTAGTTTGATGTGTTATTGTTCATAAATCACTCAATAAATGCCACTAGTGTCCCCCTGAAGTGCTGAAGAAAACAGGCAATGTCTGTAAGTGAAGGCCTTAAAGATCAAATGCAAAGGTTTTTTTATAATTGCCAGTAAAATCGAAATCATATAGCTACAACACTATCTAAGATATTGCAGTATTAAAATCGGAGATAATATGCGTCTGGCAATGCATAATATTTATTTTGTTCAACCCCCAACACCAAGTCCGACGATTTATTTTCTCAGCCGCTCCTCCGCAAAATGGCGTCGTGTGACGTCAGAGTTGCCAAACAAACACACCCTGGCTTATCGCTCACAGCGGCTGAGCAGAAAAGAGCCTTGTTGCATGGCAACACGGTGTATTGAGGTGGCAGAAAGCACTTTGGTCAGTCATACAATCACTTATGATTATAAATGGCACTATTGTGCCCAATAAGTCCTAAATGATTTTAGGAAAGTAAATCCGAAGTTGCCTTGGTTGAGCAAAAACGTTACTAAGTAAATATATAATAAATTAAGACCATTTAATGCACACAAATTGTATAGGAGGCATGACGTTTAATATAAGTATAGTTTGACGACTAATTATTATAAGAACACCAAATAAATGTCACTATTCTGCCATGAAGTCGTGCGTAAAAGTGACACCACGAAGCAAACTGTGCGTAAAAGTAATCGTTCGGTACAAACACCCGGTTAGTCTCTATAACCAGCTCCATGCTGTGTCCTGAAACACTACCTGAGCTGCTTTGTGGGGTCTTCTGTCTTGCTTGTGACTGACATTGGCTGAGTGTGCTGGATGGTCTCCCCCCTGTCTCTTTCTCCCCCTCCCTGAACGCGTGGGAGCAGTTTGAGTGGAGTAAAAGTTTCATCACGAAATTGTGCGTAAAAGTCATATTTCGGTAAGTAATACTCGGTCAATCTCTCCAGCCAGCTCCATGCTGTCTCCTGAAGCAGTGTCTACGCTAGTTTGTGGGTTTTTTTCTTCTTGTGACTGGATGATCTCTGCCCCCCCCCTGTCTCTTTCCCCTCTCTTTCTATCTTTCGCCGTCTCTCTCTCTTTCCCCTCTCTTTCTCCTCTCTTTCTTCTCCCTTTCCCCTCTCCCCCAGAGAGCCCATCCTCCTCGGGTCTGGACGCGGGCCAGCGCCTGTCTGCTGTCAAACCAGCCCGAACAGATACTCTCAGACATCTCGCTTCTTCACTTCATTCCTGAGACTCTGCCCACCCCCTGTGTAAAGCAATGTAAACCTGATAGCACATCATCATCATCATCATCATCATCAGCTTCCTCAGAAAATATTCGCTGGACTATTAAGACTCTCTCTCTGAGCTTCTCCCCCGTCAGAAGCGCTGCGCCACCGGGAACCATGGCGCATGTTTTTACGCACAAACCTCCATCCAACAACTCTCCTGTGATGACATATTTGTAATCCATGTCTGATTCTGGAGATGCAGCGAGTTCTGTAATGTTTTTCCTCTTTCTTTTATCCGTGGAAATGCTCCGTCCAGATCCTTAAAGTGTGGTTAATATGAACTTATTGCCAAGTGGAATATGTTTTTATTTATCTGTAGCAATCGGCTGGCTGACGGCCGAGGTCGATGCGTCCTGGTGGTGAGTAGCATGTGCATGTATTCTTCTTCTACTTCTTTATGTAAATGTTACCGCATTAGCCCACGCGCTGAATGCATGGCTTTCTGATTCACACGTTGTTACGCGATGCGCAACATGGGCTCCAATCGGGTTGGACATTGTTTCAATTCATCTGTAGCCAGTTATTTAATATGGATATACAAGTCTTCATGGCCTCCAACTGTTTTCTAACGATCCCTTTTTTAATGAGAAATCAGCAGCGGATTTAATTACAAACTCCCTTCAGGGTTTCCAGAACTGCATTTTTTTTTTTTAAATACTTGAATTGAATTTCTCTTTATTTGCTGTCTTTCACTCTTTCTCAAAGGATCTCTTTCCAGAGTCCTTGCTTCTCACAGCCTGGGATACTGAGAGTGTTTTCTCAGATCATTTATTTGAATTCCTCTTCTCTCTTGCTTGCGTACTTCTTTGAGAGAAATCCCTGCAGCTGCAAGTCTTTCTTTCATCACCTTGTTCTGCAAGTACACGAGAGTGTGGACACGAGAAGACTCTATTCTCTTTCTACAGTGCAGCCACCTGATGCTCGGGCACACACACAGTCTGCCATGACCTTTGTAGTTCTTGTCTTTGTTATCAGTATTGACTTGTGTACAGTGAGGTGCTCTGATCGCATGCCGTTCAGTCGGAGCACAGCAGCACTTGTTCTGCTTTAACAGAATGTATGTAGGGTTTTATTTTGGCTTATTTTGATATGAAAAACATTAGCTGTCCTTTGTAGTATTTCCTGTAGTATTTTTGACTTTTTATTTTACTTATCTAGAATATTTTATATTATATTTGATATACTACTTTTCGTTTTATTTGTAATTGTTAATGATCTTTTCAAAGTATTTAAAGTATTCCGTCTGTCTGTCTATCTACCTGTCTGTCTGTCTGTCTATCTCTCTGTCTGTCCGTCTATCCGTCTATCCGTCTGT
>RQJG01063258.1:0-14307 GCA_009756435.1 Chionodraco myersi
TTAAAACCTGATTTAAGTTCAGCTCAATAAATTAATACATAGTACACTTGAAATACACTTACATGATCTCGGTCACTCAAATAATTACAAAGCCTGATTTAAATGTAGGTTACGAACATAACACTTAGTACACTTCAAATACACTTAAATAAAATATCTAAGATATAGTATGACGATACAGTTCAAATAAAAAAAACTCAGATTACAGTGTAATTGATGTTGGCATGACAGGTTTTTGCACCACAGGAAAACGAGTTAAAATCAGTACAGGTTTTAAGTTCAACTGGAAGAGTATTCGTGCTTGATGGCCGTAAACGAAAAGCATCATAATAAGTCATTGATTTCTTACATTATGGTAAAAAATACTTGTAAAAAACAATATGTTGATGGACTATATATTTTAAATTGTTATTAAGATAATGTTCTAGTCTTAAAAATAAACCTATTTAATTATTTACTATTCATTTGAATGACTTTTAAATCATAGGTAACTATCGAAAGTAGGTCAATGATCAGAAATGTTCGTCCAGCGCTGACTTAATGTTTAGCTTCATTTGACCAGGTTATTCTCTTGAGGGTTAAACATCTGGGAAGTCGTGGCCGCTATCAGATAAAAGGCAAAAACAAAACACTCGTGAAAATAAATGAAGCGGTTTTGATTCTGAGGAGCTGCTTTAAGGTCATATTGACAGTTTGTCATCAGCTAATGGATCAGTCACACAAAATGCATCTGATGTCTGAGATTGACTTTGACAGGACCTGATTAAATCAATTTCCTAGGTTTAATAATAGCAAACATGTTCTGATATATTATTCTACCAAAATGGACTGGACAGATTTACACTAAGGTGACGCAATAGCCCTTGTTGTCAGATTTGAACCACTCTTCTAATCCACGCACACTGTTAGACAAAATGACGTGTCGTGTAGTAATAAATATTATAATGAAATGTGTGAGGAGACACGGGACGAAGGACAGCGTGACTTTCACCTCATTACTCTGCTGGGTTTCCTCCACGCTGGAAGGTGGATTCTTTTTCTTGTAAATGTCCAATGTAGGTCAAGGTGAATCTCTTCCTCCATTAGAGGGTGGGCGTAGAATAAAGAAACACCCATGTGACTCTAAAGATCCTGGGGAAATTCAAACTGGAAATAAAACTTTAACCTGGATATAGACATTTGTATTATTACCTTCCTGATGATTAAAAGCGTGCCATGACTTATATTTTCTCTACATCAAATATAAAACTGTTATGGAGTTTCTGAGGTACTTGCATCAAGACCTTCCTTTGCCTTATCATCGATTTTACTTTAAATGTGAACAATATTGACTAAATTAATATCATGCCGTATCGAAGAAGACTTGAAACAAGAGATTGAGACCATAAACTCATCCGGAAAATGTTTAATTAAGTAATAAATCAAATTAGAAATCAGGCCATTTTCTCCTAGACTTCTATACAATATGAATGTTTCTTTTTCAACCAGTAGAGTCGCCCCCTGCTGGATGTTAAAGGGAATACATGCATAAGTGTATCGATAGAACATAAAACAAACAATTTAATATGTATAATTGCGCAATTGTAATAATTAAACAAATTATGTTAAAATACTAATGTTAGCAAGTTTAAAACAGTCAAAGATCAATGAGGATTGTGATTAAGTGTTTTGCTCTCAATAAAGCATAACTTTCTATAAATCATGTTATATTGAAGAAAACCATAAAATCATCTGGGAAATGTTCACTGAGGTAATAAATCAAGGGAGAAGTGTCTTATAGACTTCTATACAATCCCAAAGCATACGTAGCTTTATTGTCTATTTTACTTTCAATAGGAACATCATTTAATAAACAAACATGATACCATATTGAAGAAGACCTCAACTAGAGATTGAGACCTTCAACTCATCGGGAAAAATGTTGACGGAAGTAATAAATCCAATAAGAAGGTTTGACTTCTCAGAGACTGCTTCTTGATTTAAAGCCCATCATGGAGTTTGGCCCTCGTCCACCATGACGGATAATTTATTCAACATCGTTTTTCTCCTGCAGCCATCCTTCATGCAGTTTAGCAGCTGGATGTCTGTCTCACCAGTGTGTCCTTGAGCCAGACCTCCAAACTGCAATACAAAGTTTCACATGCGCACAGAAAGACTTAAAGGTCCCGTGTCATGGCCGTTTCTACTGATCATAATTCCATTGCTGAGGTCTAGAATACATTTACATTGTTCAATGTTCCAAACTCACATTGGTTTCTCACAGCATCTCTGTATAGTGTATTCACTCTCTGTCCTACACGGCTTGTTGGAGCTCCTGCCCCCCCCCCTCTCTGAGCCCACTGTGCTCTGATTGGTCAGCTCGCCCACTCTGTTCTGATGAGTCCACCACCGTCACAGCTGAACATCAGTGTTTATGTGTTACCATGGCGTTTCTTAGCAACCAGGAAATGACACCAGTGAGGACAAACGGATGAGAAAAGCTGCGGCGGGTTGGGTGCCGTGTGGGCGGACGTTGTGGGGTCTGGGTGCGTGTTGGCGGGAACGTTGCGGGGTCTGTGTCGGCCGCTGTTGGAGGGACGTTTGCGGGGTCTGGGTGCCGTGTTGGCGGACCGTTGCGGGGTCTGGGTGCCGTGTGTTGGCGGGAGTTGCGGGGTCTGGGTGCGCGTGTGGCGGGACGTTGCGGGGTCTGGGTGCCGTGGTTGGAGGGAACGTTGCGGGGTCTGGGTGCGTGTTGGCGGGACGTTGCGGGGTCTGGGTGCCGTGTTGGCGGGAACGTTGCGGGGTCTGGGTGCCGTGTCGGCGGGACGATGCGGGGTCTGGGTGCCGTGTTGGCGGGACGTTGCGGGGCTCGCTGCTCCGCCCTTTGAGGCTCGAGGAGCGGACAATGTGAGCTGGATTACCGGCGTCGTTTCCTGGTTGCTGCGTGGGGTCTGCGAGACACCGCGGAACTCAGCCTGAGCACACACACACACACACACACACACACACTCACAGCCAGGCGAGTGTGAGTGCGTGGAGATCCACGGATTGGTCCGGATTTGGTTGGCGTTACGTCACTATGACCAGTAAGAAACAAATGGAAAAAGAGAAATCTCCAACGAGGCGTTCTGGGGCAGCAGACAGGTCTTCTCTGTGTTAGAGCTTTACTCGCTACAGGGTGTACTTTGAGGGTTTGTTAAATAAATCTTTAGTTTAGTTTTTTAATACATTATTAACTTAGTCTCTAAAATATAGTGGAGGAGAAGTATGAACTATCAGGAAATATATAATAAAGGAAAGTACGACTACAAAGCATTGTCCTATAGTTAGAAGTACAATTCCTGCATTCAAATCTTAATTTGTCACGGGTGTTTGTGTGTGTGATGTGTTGTGTGTGTGGTGTGTGTGTGTGTGTGTGTGTGTGTGTGTGTGTGGTGTGTGTTGTGTGTGTGTGTGTGTGTGTGTGGGAATGCTGGGAGATAACCTTCAGTGGGTGTCGGCCTCCCTTACTCTCGAGACAGATTTTTCCGTTGCTAAGGGAACTGTTGCTAGGACGGCGGTCGCACCTCTCTCTCTCTGCTAATATAAACTGGATGATGCTCCTCAGGCTGCGGCAGCTAACTCAGCCTTTAAGTTTCACATCTCCAGATTCTTCACAACGCGGGAACGTACCATCTTCTACTTTCTGTGGACTCCCTGCTGTGTGTCCTACAGGTTTTAGTGCATGTAAAGGGTCTGCAAAGGCCACAATCCCTGGGTTCCCTCCAGAGGAAGATTCTCTCCCACACACTCCCCCCTCCCGGCATGAAACACCTCCATTGGACTCCTTTGTTTACTTCAGGAAAATTGTGACATCACTATGTAACATTGGCACTTCTATTGGCTATCTCCAACACATTGTACGTGATAGGCTAAGAGGCGGGACATCGAGAAGCAGTTTTTCTAAGGACAGAGGGTGTCATATTCGTATTCATGTCCTGTATAAACTGTAAAGTCCCAAAAAAACTATTTAAAATGTGTGATATCGGACTGTATACAAAATGATTTCAAGGGACTCCATGAAACTCCTATAATAGTTTTATTTTGAACACTTGTTTTACAGTTGAGTGAAAACTTTTAGATGATAGAAAGTTGATGTTTTAAACGGTTCTTTAAGTGTTTTGACTATAGGAAGATTGATTAATATTTAGGTCAAATAAGGACAAAAATATAAGTCTTCTGTAGTTAAAATATACAATGATCCATTCTTCAAGGGACCCTTTTAAACTCCCTTAAAGATTTAGATGATTAAAAGTTGTCGTTTCAAAAGTTAAAGCTTTATTGTTTTAACAAAGGATAACAATTTGATGGAATATAATAAAGACACAATCCCCATTATCAGCATTATTTATCAATCACTCAATACAACAATTAACATCAGTCAGTAAATAGACAGGTTTCAAACCATGACACCCTGCTGTTCACACACACACTCCCCCCCCCCACACACACACACACCCTCCCGATCCAGTCGGTGTGTTCCGTAGCTGATTGCAGAGCACACCTTTAGACATCCATTCACACCGATCCTCCACTGCTCCCTCCCTCCATCTGGCTCTCTCTCCCTCCACCCCCCTGGTACAGCGTTGATCTCCAGCTTTCCTACCCGCCTCATCATGAGCCATAAGCGGCCACCAACAGCAGCCTGATGTCGCTTCTTCACCGGCGCCCGGAGCCTCCGCAGCGGCGGTAGCGGCGGCGAATTTTGGCGGAGAAACGCGCGTCTTTCTTCCGTCGTCTTTTTTTTATTCCAAATCCTTTTTTGTGTGTCTGGAGATGCTGCTGCGGGGCCGCTGTCATACCGTGTGATAGAGAGCGAGGAGGCGGGGGTGGTGGTGGTGGGGTGGGGTCGGGGTTGCCCTGCCCTGCCCTGGCCGGACTAGCTCTCCCTCCTCCAGCATGAACCTCCACTCGGGCAGGGCGTCCGTGGCCATGCTGCGGATGATGGGCTGTGCTAACGGGCGCTCTGCTCGGAATCTCCTCCACAGTGACTGCGTGGTGGACGAGAAGTCGGTGGTGCTCCAGAAGAAGGAGAATGAGGGCTTTGGCTTCGTGCTGCGAGGGGCAAAAGGTAGGAAAACACATTTGGACTTTTTATGTTTTTTGAATGTCTGTTTCTGTCAATCTGGCCCCCCCCCCCCCTAATCATCACACGTTGCAGTTGTACTCGCTGCAACATCTGCATTTATACCTTTTGCATTTAAACATTTGGTGCATTTTTTTCCGTGCTTTCTTGGCTATTCTTAGATCTCTCTTGGAGGTTTATGTGGGAGAATGCATGGAGCTGATGCCCCCCCCCCCTCCTCCCCCCTTTAAAAAAATAAGTTCTGCAAATAAAAACACATTTCAATGCAACCGTCCCGAAAGCCTTTGCTCGCCTCTTTCTGACAATATTCCACAAAAACCAACAAATCCTGCACTCGTTTTTGCTTCAAAATCTGCATTTTCGTACTTCTTGCAAACCCGTTTTTGGGGCTTTTTTCCATGCATTCTTGGCTATTCTTAGATCTCTCTTAGAGGTGTATGTGGGAGAATGCATGGGTGATGCTGTAGCCCCCCCCCCCTCCAAACAAACAGCGATTCATAGTTCTGCTAATAAAAATACATTTGAATGCAACTTGTATTATGACCTTCCCTAGGCCTTGTGCCACCACACACACACACACACACCACACACACACAGCACAACACACACACACACACACACACACACACACACAACACACAACACACACACACACACACACACACACAAGTAGAAGGTCAGATGCCATTTTTATGACGGCATGTTGACGTTAAACCCCCCCTCAAAACTTGCCCTCGTTTTTATTTTCTTCGCGTTTCTAAAGTGTAAATCGCAAAAGCATCTTATACACTTTCAAAGTCCCTCTTTTGAATCAGCTTCTGGTTTATGAATGTCGGGTGTATCTGGGACAAACTCCCCCCCCCCCCTGCCACATGATGAGTTGTTGTGATACACACATGCAGTTTGATGTTCCTCCAGGCCATGAGATTGGCTCTAAAAATAGCCAGTTTGAGCTGCTGTTGCTGCTGCGTCTCTTTCTATGACGATTCTCGCCATGTCATAATCCACGTTGCATTCCACAACTGTGCGATTGGTCTACGCCGCGGTTACTGTCGAGAACTACGTTTAGTATTCAGTCTTTTTTTTTTTAAGAAAGAGAGGAAGAGGGGAGGCAGAGACGAAGAAGAGGAAATTGGTTTAACAAAACAAAAAACATGAGGAAGGTTCTAGTCCTTCTGACACACTCTGCTCTCACCCCGGGGGAACTGACCCAGTCAAGCTTATCCTGCACGGGGGTGAACATACACCACCCACACACACAAACACACCACACACACACGGACACCACCACACACACACACACAACACACACACCACACACGGACACACACACACACACACACACGCACGCACTTGAGCTGTTCACATAAGCTCACATCCTTTCCTCTGCTCTCTGACGTTTTTCTTTTTTACTCTCCATCTCCATCCTCGTCTTGCTCCTTCTCTGTGTCACACATTCAGGCAGACACCACCCAAAGAAACTCATCATCACATTCATGTAAATCCCCAGGAATCCCCCCCCCCCCCGCCCCCTCTCTCCTCTCTCTGGTGCTTCCAGTACTGGGATGAGTTATAGGAAGTGTCACTTGTCACCACTGGTTTCTCCCAGCCTCAATGTTTTGGTAACCTTCCCGAGAGCCAGAGGGAGCCGGAGCCAGCATACAGCGCTGACTGATGTTGAAACATTAAAAGCAAAATTCACTATTAAACATAATGTGTTGGTCTGCATGTGCGTGGACTCATCTCTTGTTTGCATGGCGGTTTGAAGTGTTCCTAAAGGGACAGTACACTCCAACATCAGAGCCTATTGCAACCCAGTCTCATGGTAGCTTGGGAAATGGTCATGTGATTTCATGTACTGATGTCGTCTTTTCATCAGGACAACAGTCGGGATTGAGGAGAACAAAAGTTGTATATTTTTCCCCATTTTTTTAACCGTGACTAAAAATGTAAAAAAGTCACAATTATTATTGCTTTTATTTATTTATTTCATTCTTTTTGATATGCTGTTGATGTCAGTAAGAACACAAGTCTAAGGGACTGAGGAGACCAGACGCTGGATATTATTTTTATTTATTTATTATTTTTTAACTTAAACTGCTGCTTTACTAACGATAATAATAATCAAATCAAATCAAAGTTTATTTATAAAGCACATTTAAAAGCGATTTTTGGTCGGGCCAAAGTGCTGTACATGTAATAATTACTACAATCACAATAAAAGACAATAAATTACAACAGACATATAAAAAACACAGGGAAAAGTCAGGAGTCGTGCTCCGCTCTGACTAGAAGGCCAGGGAGAAGAAGTGAGTTTTAAGAGTAGATTTAAAAAAAAAAAACTAGGGTCTGGGCCGACCTCACGTGGAGAGGCAGAGTGTTCCAGAGCCTGGGGCCAGCTGCTGTGAAGGCTCGGTGCCCTCGGGTTTTGAGCCTGGTCTTGGGCACTAGCAGCAGCAGCTGGTCAGCCGACCTTAAAGCTCTGGCTGGGGTGTAGCGCTGGAGGAGTTCGGCTATATCGGCCGGAGCCAGCGCATGTAGGGCTTTAAAAACAAATAAAAGGATTTTAAAATAAATTCTGAACCGAATTGGAAGCCAGTGCAGTGAGGCCAGAATTGTGTGGCCAGTGAGAAGACGCGCAGCTGCGTTCTGCACTAGCTGCAGGCGTTTAATTGACGCCTGGTCCATACGCACATACAGAGCGTTGCAGTAGTCCAACCTCGAGGTAACAAAGGCGTTAATAACCCTTTCCAGGTCTTTAAAAGATAAAAACAACTTGGTCTTGGCCAATAGTCGTATTTTAAAAAAGCAGGATTTGACTACACTGCTGACCTGCTTATCGAATTTAAAAGCGCTATTGAAGGTCACTCCAAGGTTCGTGACAGAGGGGAGGATATTATTTTTGAGGGAGCCCAGAATATCAACCGGGGAGGCTGGAGGTCGGGGTCCAAAAAAGATAACCTCAGTCTTGCTCTCATTGAGGTTGAGGACATTTTGGCTCAGCCAGGATTTGATCTCTGCTGAGCAGTCCATCAACGGCTGTAATGAGTTGAGATTTGAATTGAGAGGCAGATAGATCTGTACATCGTCGGCGTAGCAGTGGAAGGGGATGTTGTGTTTTGTGAGAATCGAACCTAGGGGCAGTATGTACAGTAGAAAAAGGATGGGGCCCAGAATCGAGCCTTGGGGAACCCCACAGGTAAGAGGGGCTTTGGCAGAGGAGAAGGCACCTAGCTGCACTGAGAGGCTACGGTCTGTCAGGTAGGACCTGAACCATGCAAGGGCAGAGCCTGTGATGCCTGCGGACTGTTCAAGCCGTGACAACAGGATGCTGTGGTCCACAGTGTCAAAGGCAGCTGTCAGGTCCAACAGCACCAGGACAGCTGGGCTACCTGAGTCAGTGTAATGATATTATGCAGGTCAGTTAATCAGGTAAAGACTCAGGACTGGTGAGACAGGAAGTTGTTTTAGTTGTTTTGTGTTAAAGCTTGACAGAAAAAGACGTGATGCAGGCACCAACAGTGAGACATTTTAGTTTGAGTTGTCGAATGTCTGAGATATCGGTCGGAGAGATGTCTGCCTTGTGTCCAATGTAGACACAGCTTTCTCTATAATCTTTTCCCTCCTCTTCCTCCCTCCTGTCAGCGGACACGCCCATCGAGGAGTTCACTCCCACGCCCGCCTTCCCCGCCCTGCAGTACCTGGAGTCGGTGGATGAGGGGGGGGTGGCCTGGCAGGCGGGGCTCCGGACGGGGGACTTCCTCATCGAGGTAAGAGCTGATACCTGTCTCTTCTACATCAACATGTGTCCCCTCTTCTTCATGTCTCTTCTACATCAACATGTGTCCCCTCTTCTCCATGTCTCTTCTACATCAACAGTGGCCCTCTCTTATGTCTCTTCTACTACATGTGTCCCCTCTTCTTCATGTCTCTTCTACATCAAACATGTGTCCCCTTCTCATGCTCTTCTACATCAACATGTGTCCCCTCTTCTTCACGTCTCCTCTACATCAACATGTGTCCCCTCTTCTTCATGTCTCTTCTACATCAACATGTGTACCCTCTTCTTCATGTCTCTTCTACATCAACATGTGTCCCCTCTTCTTCATGTCTCTTCTACATCAACATGTGTCCCCTCTGTGGAAAGAGACTCTGAAAGTCTCAGGAACAAAGATTTTCTCTCTTTTTGATCCATTTCTATAAAAACCTGTCTGAAAATGAGCTGATCAGATTGTGGCCACTTTATGATGTCATAACGATGTTGTGTCTTGTGTAGCCATTAGCCAATCACCAACCAAGGTAACCCCCCCCCTTATCACCTGAATCTCCTCTAGAGCACCATTGAGTTCTTTGTAACCAAATCTCTCTCAGAGGGGCGTGGGGAGGGGCTCCTTGTTTTCATCTGAAGTAACAGACGGAGAATCAGCACTTTGGAAACAGGGCTGAAACAGAGGGGATTATGGGTAATGCTGCCATGATCTGTTTGGTGTTTCAGCCAATCAGAGGCAGGCTCTGTATATATCTGAGACCTGGTGCAACATGTGCCAGAGAAAGATGAATCCTGAGGCTTTTGGTCATTGTTGTCGGATTCTACCCTGAAGAAAATGAAATGTTGAAATAAATCAAATGTATTGTGTCTGAAGATTTCACTTAACTGTCAAAGGTTTATTTTAAGCAATAATATGAAGTTTAAATATTAGTTTCAACTTTCAACTGACCTGATACAGTTGTGTGAGATTTGTTGACATAGTACACTTAATTAAAGTCAAAGTCATGGTTCTGAGTGCCTTTGCTAAAGTCAGCTATAACATAGGATGCGCACTAGCTCTTAAGTCTTCAGCAAATATGTGTGTTTACTCGGAGCAGATCTAAATGCGTGCCTCACTGAGCAGAGTGTGTTTTCAGGCGGTGTGCCGTCTGGTTTTATGGCTCACTTGTATGTGCTTGTGAGAACATCCTATTACTGAAATGAGTTTGAACAAGGCTTACTTTTATTTTAAACTCATCAGAAATCATATCAATTATGTGATTGCAATCAAAGCAGCAGTTGAGCTTCTGATTTGGAGGATGACCTGTGGTTAGAATCATCTCTTCAGATGCAAAGTGTGCAAACTGAAGACGTTGCTATGGGACGAATGGAACTTCTCTTCCACTCTCCTTGTCATCACGTAGTCAGGTACCATGTAACAAAATGGTTTCTCTGCATCTGACCCATCCTACTGTTAGGAGCAGTGTAGGGAACGGTGCCTTGCTCAGGGACACCTCGGTAGCACATGGGGTGTTTCTCAATGTCGAGTACGCTTGCTTGGTAGCACATGTCTTCCGAGTCACTTGCTTCAGAAGCGAGGCAAGAATCCTTCCTGGCATTCGTTCGGAAAACGAAGAGTGGAACAGGCGAGCGTCATATGAGAGGCCCCGCCTTACATTTTCCGCCACAGATTTGGGGAAATTGGTCCGTGCGCAAAGCATTGTGGGGATTTTAAGGCCGTCTCAAAATGTCTCGCTACGAAGTACGCCGGGCTCGGTAGAATTCCAAGTATCCTGGACATTGAAACAGTCCTTCGGCGGCACTCGATGACGTAGTATGCTTGACATAGTGGCTCTGGAGCAGCTTTACTCGAGATTGAGACCCTTGGTCTTGCCGGGACTTGACCTGGTGACCTTCCAGTTGCCAAGCCAAGTCCCCTATGGACTTCGCCACCACCACTCGCCGTTTATTCCCTGAGTAGAATGACGGATTGTTTGGGGTCTTTTATTTGTTTGAAATGTATCCGGATGTAATGTAGACTTTATATGAAGCTGTTGACATTATTCTTGCTCATGCTCCTGTGTGAGTCCTTACCTTTGCAGTGCAATATAATACCTACAAATTCAAGGTATTACACATCCTTCAAAAGGGTCTGATATTTTACGTTCGTTTCAGTAGGGATGGCTTTATACTGCTTTCTCATGTCGACACCATCATGTCTTTTTTCCTTCTCTCAAAGTAATAAAGTATTATGTATGCATTTGCATTGATGCGTTTAGCTTAACCAGCAATCTAGAAAAACACAATTCTCGTAATAAATATTCTAAGCTAGCTGTCAACATGATTCAGTCATATAGTATAATAAGGCTGCTTTCTAATGAATAGGATAAAGAGAAGAGGAATATTACGATGATCATGAATTCTCAATGCCGGACTGATGTTGGAAAATAAAATACTTATCCTCAGTGTGCATGAGAATGATGAATTACATACATTCAAATGAAATGGTTGTATTAGTTGATTTACTTGTAGTTATTCTACTTAATGTCAGTGTTTGCTCTACACATGATGGTAATGATTACAACCTGCAATTGATGCCATTTCCACCTAGATTTAAAGAATTAAAGACCGTGTAAGAATATACATAAGTTATCTTAAAAGGTTCTGAATAACCAACATGTTTAACATTTTAGTTTTCCAAGTTATTTTTCCAACAAAGGAAGCGAATTATTTCCATTTAAGGAAAGATTTTAATGTTTTTTTCTCATGTAAGTAATGCATTTTAAATGAGCAAGCATCTGGTAAAGAAAAAGGCAACTACTCTTGAAGTCATTGACAATTAAAAAGTACAATTGTAAACAGTGTTTATTTGTTTATAAGTAAGTCTAGAGCCACATCAGAGTGGGTTAAAGTTATAATGTGCAAGAATGAAAAGATAACATGATATAGAATAAAGATATTGAAATAAACATAAGAGGTTAAAGGTGGGGTAGGTAAGTTTGAGAAACCGGCTCGAGATCGCTAGAATTTGAAAATACACAACCGGAGAAAATCTGCCACTTCCTCACAGAGCCCCTCCTCCAACACACACGAACGCGCACATGACCAATGAGGGCACGAGATAAGTGTGTGCCCCGATGGAAGGCTGACAGGCAGGTAGGCCATCCGTTGTACTTTTTACAGTATTACGGCTTCTACAGATTACATTTTTTTATGGATTTGTTGTCAAAGCACTTCAGATATTCATTGCTATCGGGATGTTAAGAGCATTCCATGGAATATAACAAAAAGTGTATCTCGAGCCGGTTTCTGAAACTTACCTACCCCACCTTTAAGAATATAATATTAAATAAAACCTTGATCCTTGAGATATCTTGAAATAAATCAAATCGCTGAAACTTAGATATATAACGTTTTTTATGAAGCCTGCACTAAAATAAATTACGTGTTGTAATATTCCAGCTCCTGGGGCTTTCTTCCACGAGCCTCCATAGTGATATCATAATAATTAGTTGTGTACGTTATGTACTATTGGAGCACGGCGCCTCACTTCATGCGTTGTTATACAAGGATGTACAATCGTGCAGGGTTTTATGGTATATTCCAGTCGGAGCTGCAGCCTCACCGTCACATCGCTGCTGAGAAAGGAAACAGAGTCTGAGGGAAAAGCACATTTTCTATTTTGAGCGTGCACTCTTCCTCCTGTATGACTCCATAACGGCAGCTCAGCGCTGGGGATGGGTTTGTTTAGTGATTCTGCTAAATGGAGCATCAAATGAGAAGAACAAACTGACTCTGCAGCGCTGCCTCAGTGTTTCTGCAGCTTTAACATCCTATTATGTTTTATCTGAAACATCTGTTGACCCCCTTCAATCATATCATCATTCTACTTCTGTGAGAAGCCAAAAAACAGCAGATGCATGTTTGAACGATGCATACACGAGGTTTAAAATGTTATGCAAGGCTTTTTGCAAATATTAAAACAAGATATGATTCAAGCTAAATACAAACATGACAATCAATGAAGACGGATAGTAAACCATACACCGATTACATTCTTTAATTTGCAGAATATCACCACACTCACAATCACTATGCTTTCTATTTCAACATTATTCTGCAGTTTCAATTTAAATATTTAATGAGCTTTGAATGCATATCAACTAAAGCTGTGTATTTGCATGAACCTGGCATTATGATACATGATACACTTTGGTACTTTAATCAAGACAATACTTTAAAGTGACTTTTAAAACCTAATTTGGGAAATCTGTCATACATCAGCATAGTATAAAGTACACACTGTATCATAGTTAAGAAAACATATATTGTGCGTCAATGCGCCACTTGCTCTCTCTGTTTAAATAAATGGCTAAAGATTTCCATCCCTCCACAAAAATCCAATGAGATTTCTCCATTGGATTTTGGGTTCTTGCAGAAAATCATCTCTGTGTAAAAGAAACGTTTATGATGCTTACATGTTTTGTTCAGCAGGATAATCTCCACATATTAACACCACTTTATGACTTTGGAAGTTAAAAGATAATGTTGGGCTATAAAGGAATTACAGCACGGTCACATGACTTCACGTCACCACCGCTAAGCTAAAGGCGGCTAATGTTGGGCTATAACTAGGGATGCTCCGATCGATCGGTCACCGATCGAGATCGGCCGATACTCACTCTCTACCGATCGATCGGTGCTCTCTAAACATGCCGATCGCGAGAGCCGATCGCATGACGTAAAATACGTGACACTTTTTTCTGTGTGCGGCAAAACAAGCTCGCCAAAATGGCTTCACCGGTCTGGCATTATTTTAAGGTGTCCGAAAAAGACAGTAAAATAGCGGTATGCAACGTGTGTGAAGCAGAAATCCTGCAGCTCCGCCCGCCGGACCGGTGAGCGGAGCGAAACACACAAGAGTTAGACCTAACACACTTAGCTATTTTATCTACCTCTGGAACAAGCTAAACTAGTCATTATAAATATATGTATTCTTCACTGTCGGGTCACTCATTACTGGATCAGTGAGCTGCATGAGATACTGACAGGCTGTCAGGAGAGGGAGAGAGGGGGGAGAGAGAGAGGGAGAGAGGAAAAGAGAGCGCTTCCGCTCATTTCTCCCGTGTTATTCTCCAAAGTGAATGTAAACTTGAATAATGTACATCATTTGAATGTAATAATTAAGTTGATTGTTGTTTGAGGAAGCTCCAGTGAATGAGCCCCATTAACTGAGTTTTAAACATCACTTTAAATGGAAGATTTAAAGTGATGTTTAAATCTTCCATTTAGGCCCCGCCCACTCGATCGGAACGGCGATCGGTATCGGCCGATACTGATTCCGGCGATCGGCCCCGAAATTGGCGATCGGAGCATCCCTAGCTATAACGAAACTACAGCACGGTCACATGACTTCACGTCACCAGCGCTAAGCTAAAGGCGGCTAATGTTGGGC
>RQJG01063259.1:1506-17819 GCA_009756435.1 Chionodraco myersi
GAGAGAGAGAGAGAGAGAGAGAGAAAAAAAGGCCCGAAAAAGAGAGCTCCTGCCCGGCATCACCTCAAATGGAGGCCCGCATAGCAATCTAACTAAGCTGAAACTAAATATCTGTGTGTTCTCTTGTGAAATCGACATTCAAATAATATATAATTAAAATCGTATCAATTTAACCCACGTTTTGGATCGTGTAAACACCTTGCATCATATACAATAGACACAGCATGATTTAGATACGCTTTATTATAATATATAGGGCGATGTATGGTGATCATTCTCACAGGCCACTGAGGGCCAAGTCATGATTACATCCAATCATATTTAAAGGATGGCATCATGTTTATTTATCACACTATATAGGAGATGCCACTTCATGCAGCATAGACTAACGATCCATAATCTAGTGTCTAACTGAATACAAGTTGTAAAAGTACTTATCAAGATTGCAGTGGGAACTTCAGAGCATTAAAAACGGGCGAACATATATATTTCCAAATCAATAAATGCAAAGATTTAAGATGCAAATACTGGCACAAAAAACAAAACAATTATTGATGTATAATAAAAGCTCTCTTTCTGCTCGTGTGTTCAAGTTAAAGCATCCGATCCTGATCCATTTGGAAACGTAACATCTATCGCCTGCAGCAACATGTAATCTAACGACCGAATTGGAAGCATTGTAACACAATAACAATAAATACAAGTCAACCCATGTTTAAAAACTTTAAACCAGCGGGTTATATTACATATGTATTGTGTAATAATCTGGCAGCTTGTAAAATTAGTTTTTCCAATAAAACGCATTTTCTGGGATCGAAAAAAATAATAATTTAGTAGATTTTTGATTTAAAGTGTTTTTATAATCGGAATTTCAGGCCAGGACTCCTGCAGGGCGATACATATGAATTTATTTAATTTAAATGAGTAGAACATGGCTAAAAGTCCGTCAACTTTCTGTACGAATTGGGCCTATAAGGTAGCGGGACATAATTCACTGTGGGATGGTGTGTGTTGCACCACGGACCTGTTAGAGAAAATACCTGGTGGTTGTTATCATGCTAGCTTGAGTAGCATGCAAGTTATTCTTCCCTTCTGTAAATCTAATGGGAAATACTCAGTACAGTCTGCGCAGCTGTTTCGCTTTGGCGATTTTAATGTCAGTTCATGTAAAAAAAGAAACCAATGTTTTAACATCAATCTCTTTTCTTGTCTCCATGCTGTTTGCCGTCTGTCTGTCCCGCTGCAGCAGAACGGATGATTATTATGGGATGACTTCACGCTTTAAATTGCAATTAGACTCAAAAGACTCATCATCACCACGTGGGAATAGTGTGAGCGAGGCCCTGTTGTATTACTGCACAGGATTTCTGTTAGACCTAGGCCCTTTCTCATTTCACTCATTTCCCCTCCTCGACTCCTCCGCTCGCATCTCCTGTGGGCGGGACTAAGACACGAGGATAGGAGTCGAGGAGGGGAATTCGAGAAATTAGAAACCTTCCTGGAAATGTGCTGAATATGCTCTTAAAGGTGGGGTAGGTAAGTTTCAGAAACCGGCTCGAGATACACTTTTTGTTATATTCCATGGAATGCTCTTAACATCCCGATAGCAATGAATATATTAAGTGCTTTGACAATAAATCCATAAAAAAATGTCATCTGTAGAAGCCGTAATACTGTAAAAAGTACAACCATGGCCTACCTGCCTGTCAGCCTTCCATCGGGGCACACACTGATCTCGTGCCCTCATTGGTCATGTGCGCGTTCGTGTGTGTTGGGGGAGGGGCTCTGTAAGGAAGTGGCAGAGTTTCTCCGGTTGTGTATTTTCAAATTCTAGCGATCTCGAGCCGGTTTCTCAAACTTACCTACCCCACCTTTAATAATAATAATAATAATAATAATAATAATAATAATAATAATAATAATAATAATAATAATGATAATAATAATAATAATAATGATAATAATGATAATAATAATAATGATAATAATAATAGTAAAAGTAGTACTATTGGGGAATACAAATGGGAAATATAAAAAGGATAATTGGATGTAAAGATAATTTAAATAATATAAATGAAAAGGTAAATAGCAGACTTCATTAAATCGTGTTTTATTATGTGTGGACAAATCACGATATTATTATTATCATCACTATTATTATGGTTTAAACCAAAGCTAGTTAATTCCTTAAAAAATATTTAGTTTCATTTTTAGATTGTATATAAATCACATTGAAAAATACAGCATTTTATCGTAAAAGGGAACAGACTATTAGCAAAGCAACACAGGCACTGAAGACAAAGACTCGTAATTAAAGTATGATTTACGTTGAGTGCATGAAGAGGAGAGATTATATATGTATTTTAATTTGAGCAGTTACAAAAAAGACAAATCCCAGAAAAACTCAGATTGCATTGATTGTTTCATCGAGGTTTTTTGCAGGTGTGTTTTATGGCATTTCCACTCCAAGCCAATAGGGGGCAATAACTCAATGTTGTTCACCTGATCGCATGGCTGCTGATTTGTTCGGATGGAGGGAAGACGTTCTTACAAACAGGATGATACAAACAAAGAAGAACAAACACACAACAGGAAATCCTCTGCTTCAGGTCAGTGGGTGTTTCTCAATGTCGAGGACGCTTCCTCTTCCGAGTCAGGTCCTTCAGAAGCGAGGCAAGAATCCTTCCTAGCTTCGGAAAACGAAGAATGGTGGAACAGGCTAACAGGTGGGCGTCATATGCGAGGCCCCGCCTTAAATGGAGCGCGATTGCCGCCAAAGATTTTGGAAATTGGTCCGTGCGCAAAGCATTGTGGGGATTTTAAAACCGGGGAGTCTACACATGTGCAGCCTCGAAATTTCTCGCAACGAAGTACGCCGGCCTCGGTAGAATTCCAAGGAGCCTGGACATTGTAACAGTCCTACGGCGGGACTCGATGACGTAGCATTCTTGAAATAGGAGGAGTGTGGCGCAGTGGGTTAGTGCGTTGGTGTTCGGATCAGGGGGGCACAGGTTCAAACCCCACTGCAGTCAGCATGTAGTTGTGTCCCTTGGCAAGACACTTCACCCCAAATTGGGGATTGTCCACAGCATTGAGTATGTCAGTCGCTTTGGATAAAAGCGTCTTACAAGTAGCCTAACATGTAAAATAGTGGCTCTGGAGGATCCTTCCTCGAAATTGAGAAACACCCAGAGTTTGTCAATTACTGTAAGGCTATCAGTTAGCTTCATGCTAGCTGGCTATCTTAATTGCTAAAGATGTCTGCTGCCATTTTGTGTGTTTGCTAAATTCTGCAGGGGGTGGCAGAAAAACTTGATTCTTGATTCGCATTTTTTGCTGTCAATTAGCATCATGCTACAATAGATGCTAATGCTGTGGAGCTTTGGTCGACATGTATAATGTTTTGTGACCCAAAAAAAAGAGAGTTGCTTGTTATTTCTGCAGGGTGTGGCATCGTTTTGAGGAGCAATGTCTGTCTTTTGTGTGGGTTGATTTCCATCTTTGTACTGTAACTCAAATGCCATCAATTGCAATATTGCTGCCAAAGCTGTGCAGAGTTGTGCTGCCATTACAGAAGTTTGCAACCCAAAAACACCAGAAGCATTTGGTTTTTATTTCTGCAGTGAATGGTCTGGCAGTAAAAGTTGATCTTCGATGTATTTTGATTGTTTTTGGGGTTCAAATACTGTCTTTATTTCCAATCATGTGGGTTCATTTCCATTTTGACCTCTAATGCTATCAACTAGCATCGTGCTAGCATCAGCTAGTTGCCAACGTTCCATTACAGAAGTTTGTAACCCAAGAAAGGAAAGTGTTCGGTTCGTATTTCTGCAGTGAATGTGTGGCAGTAGTAATTGATGGGATTGTTTTTGGGCTGCACTTTCTGTCTTTTCTCAGTTTTGTGGATTTCCACTGTAACTCTAATGCTATCACCTCATCATGCTAGCTGCTAAAGCTGCGGAGAGTTGGTTGCCATGTAAGACGTTTTGTGACCCAAAAAAAGTGGGACAAATAAAGTTATTCTGATTCTCCGAGTTGCTAAAGGTTTTTTCTGACATCCCGGAACAGTGTAACTCAAAAGAAGAGACACCATTGTTTTTATTTGCGCATTGAGTGTTGTCGGCAAACTTGACGTCCTGTGATTCATTTTTTAGGCGCAATTTCTGTCTTTATTTCAGTCGTCTGGGTTGATTTTGTTCAGCGTTTGGAGTATAATTTGTCAGCCATTGAACATCGCAGACATGCTAAACAAACAATCCTGAGTTGAGGCCATTAATCTGAACAGCCTCTCCACCCAGACAGCAAACATAAAGCTTCATGTCTGTGAGGAGGGGCCCCTCAGAGGGTCTGCCTGCTCCCACAGCCTCCTCCTGAGAGGCAGCCTGCCACAAACAAAAGTGTGTGTGTGTGTGTGTTGTGCGTGGGGTAAGTGTGCGATGCACCATGTCCTGTCGTTGAAAAGTTGACTTTGTTGCTTCTCGCTTTGTTTTACGCGCATTAGCATATTTCAACAATTAGTCAAAAAGAAACCAAAAGAAACCCGAACATCTGAATTAACTTTGGCACAATCATGTCTACGCTCACATCACATCAGGTCATTTCATCTAGAGCCGTTGGGTTTTCGTTTTTAGTAACATTTTTAGACATAATGAGATAGTAATAAGAATAATCCAACACACATAACTACGGGGTGGCTTTGATCGAGAAAGCTTGAGCGTCTTTTGTCTTTTCTTGGTTGCTGTTTTAGATATGAATTGAAGTCACCTCCATGTACACACACAGATACAGTCAGCAAGTGTTACTTTGAAAGCTGATATCAGTTACTAAAAATACTATTTACTGGAAATGTAAACTGCATATCTGTTATTATATATATATTATTATTTGGGAATCTTTCAGTCAGTGGTTATTTCCCCTGTAACTTCATTGACTGTGCTCGTTCAGCCCACAGGGAGCTTGTTGACATTGAAGTGAAAAAGTCAGATATAGGACGTTCTTGTTTGTTGGGAGGAAAAGAGGAGGTTAGGACGAGTTCCCTTCCCTCTTTCTGTTTCCTCCTGACGACTGTGTCCAACCGGAGGCTTAATTTCCTGTTGACTACATTATCTACGGCTATTCAACGAGATTTTTAATGCAATTTCTTCATAATGTTCCACCACCACCTCCGCCATCGCACTCGTACTATTCCTACCGATTGGACTCTATTTCCGGGAGTGGTTTTGTTTCAGCGAATCAAAGTGTTCTTCGTCCCTCACTGCCTTTGTGTGGACTGCTTTAAGCCGCAATGCAAACCTTACCATCGCATCGTCACGTCATAAAACAGATTCCTTTTCAAACTGTGATTTCCAACAATCCCTGAGACCTATGTTGTTGCCTTAATGCACTTATACATTTAGTTAAAACTATTTATTGTTTCCCTTTTTAATTTAGAGGACTTGTGCCGTACTTGGCAGTCGATCCAGAGGTCATTACTGTCGGCTTCAAGTGCGAGTAATTACTGACAAACAGATGTCAACACACCATTGTTCTGTGAGTGCGTTTTTACAAGCCACTTGAAATCCACAACAACAAACCGGGTCTTTGTTCACTTCCAGGTGAATCTGTGTATTTAATTAATGCTCTCAAGGCTAGGCTAGGCAAGGCAAGGCAAGGCAAGGCAAGGCAAGGCAAGGCAAGGTTTCAAGCAAGGCCAAGGGCAAGGCAAGGCAGGCAAGGCAAAGGCAAGGCAAGGCGGCACGGCAAACGGCAAGCAAGGCAAGGCAAGGCAAGGCAAGGCTTAGGCAATGCAAGGCAAGGCAAGCAAGGCAAGGCAAGGCAGGCAAGGCAAGGCAAGGCAAGGCAAGGCAAGGCAACGGCAAGGCAAGGCAAGGCAAGGCAGGCTAGGCAAGGCAAGGCTAGGCTAGCAAGGCCAAGGCTAAGGCAACGGCCAAGGCAAGGCTTAGGTCAAGGCAAGGCAAGGCTGGACAGGCAAGGAAGGCAAGGCAAGGCAAGGCAAGGCAAGGCTAGGCAAAGGCTAGGCAAGGCAAGGCTAGGCAAGGCAAGGCTAGGCAAGGCAAGGCAAGGCTAGGCAAGGCAAGGCAAGGCTAGGCAGGCAAGCAAGGCTAGGCAGGACAAGGCTAGGCAAGGGCAAGGTTCAAGGCTAGGCAAGGCAAGGCAAGGCAAGGCTAGGCAGGCAAGGCACGGCTAGGCTAGGCCAAGGCAAGCAGGCAAGGCAAGGCAAGGCAAGGCAAGGCAAGGCAAGGCTAGGCTAGGCTAGGCAAGGCAAGTTTATTTATATAGCACCTTTTCAACACAAGGCAATTCAAAGTGCTTTACAAAAAACGAAAGACATTAAGAAAATGGCATTTAAAATCAGTCATTAAAAAGAAAAGATAATAAAATAAACATTAAAAGAAAAAATACAAGTTAAAAGTTACAGTGCAGTTTAAGATGTGAATAGTTCAATTAAAAGCAGCGGCCAAAAGAAAAGTCTTTAGTCTCCACTGGCTACGTGCTTTGGTTATTCTCACCTGAATGACGAAATGCAACAAGACTTAAAACTCCAATCTGACAGCTTTGGTTGATTCAGAAATCTGAGCAGATTCTCAGGTTTTATATTTTAAAAATCTCCGCCACAGTTGTTTCCCGCTCACTTAACACTTCCTGTTCATCTTCACGGATCCCCCAAGGGGTGTCGTTCATTATAACAACCATCAAACTCAGAACTGCCTTCCGTCCTATAACATCCCTGCAAAGACGCAGAGCTGTTCGTGGCGGCATTACCATGAGAAAGCTCGTCCATCTCACTGCACTTATTTGACCTCTGACCCCCCCTTTGTGCCACCCAGACAGCAAATTGCAGCCGTGGTGGGTACGGCTCCCTCGCTGGGTGTCTCTCAATCAGGTTTAATGGGTAAAGTCAATTCCCATACACCCCCCAAAAACACACACCGTCACACACGCTCCCACACTCTCAGCAGACGGGCTGAGGACCCTTTCTTTGCACCCTGCGCCTGTCTGAAGCCCCTTTTCATGTCTGAGTTTTAATGAAGAGAGGGGGCCATGGTGAGGGGCACCCTGAGATGGCAGGAGCCGCTTTGCATGCTTCTATATCTGTGTCGGGCTTTCCGAGGCTTAATCCCATAGAGTTGCAAAGGGATGAGAAACATATGCGGCATATTACGGGCGCATGGCTTTCACAGCGGCATCAATGGCGTCCTCTGTTTTACCGTCAGAGCCTGGGAAGGTCTTTGTGCTGTTCGCCATATGGTCTGCTTTCAACACTAAAGCGGGTTTTTGATTAGAACAATGTTGTTTTCAGATTGTTGTTGCCTACAGATATGGGCTTGTTTTTAATGCAAAAGCTAATTATCATAAAGACAAAGTGGTGAGTTCCAGAGCAGCAACGACTGATGCATAATGTGGGTTTCTGCAGAAGTCTGCTCTGCGGTAGCAATCATGTTTGGCTTATATCTTTGAAGACTTGCTTTTCAGTTGTTTATTAGGCTTTTTTTTGGACTTGTGTACATGAGAATATCATTTATCTACCTTCAGCTACTGTGGATTATTTTAATGTCTGGATATCTCAAGTAGAAGACCGGAAACAGGAGCATGTGATATCGGGCATTTACTCGAAGGAAAGGCCTCGAAATCCTCTTTATATAGTCACAGATCAGGGACGTGCATAGGTACGGGCTAATGTTGCCCGGGCAACGGACCTGCCCCTCTCGAGAGAGCGAAAGTCTTTTTTTCTGTTGTGGCCGAATAAACATGATAAGCCCACAATTAGTATTGTATATTCTCGCTGCAAACACACCTTGTCAGCGCTGCCATCTGCCCCCAGTCACGTGACTTTGTTTACAATCTGACAGCTGGAAAGCAAAGGAAAGCCCTCCGACTCCGGTCCGGCCTCATGTGGCTATGGTGATCCTGTGCCGGCCTGGCTTTGGTGGCCAATCCCCGGGTCAATCCGTCCCCGGAAATGTTCCCGTTTTTAAATATGCTTAAATTGATTTTGAGTTTTCTCATGGCAGTTAGAGTGTAGGGGACAAACCAGGGGACTTTACTTCCTCTTGACACCGTCGGTTATTTACAAAAAACCACCTAAATATACTTGTTATTGTGCTTCTGTCTTTCTGTGTCTTTTCATCTGCTCCGTAAACTCCCTCTCCGCTCGCTCTCTTCTCTTGATCGCCCTCTCACGGAGAACACTTCACAGTCCCGCTGGATTTTTGCCATGTCTCCACTTCAGTTTGACCATCTCTGTTCTCAGGTTATGGAATTCTAAATAAATAAGTAATTAGATACCTTACCGTTACTGCGCTCATAAAGAATGATAAGAATAAGAATAATGCGTATTGAACTGGTTTCATTCATTAGTGAGTTTATTTAAGGCACAGCAGTTACAATGCTCAAGCTACATTAAAACAGAATTGTCCACATTTTGTCTTTAATAGTCACTAACATTAGATATGTTAATGAGATATGGACCGCAACATTTGTTTCCCCCTGGTTTTCTTTCTTCTTTTTTTTTATAAAAAAAGTTCTTACGTTTTGGGGGGGGGTTGGAGGGGGGTTTTTCTTAGAGCAATAGCCCCTCCAAATGTCTGTGCACGTCCCTGTCACAGATATTACATAAGCTTTCATTGACTCGTTCTTTGGACGGTTGGATCGTCATGTTCTGGTGCCACCATGTAAACACCTACCTACCATGCAGAACCAGATATGTTTACTGAACACCACAGTATACAAGATATATAAATACATCCATATGCTATATAATCTCCCACATGATCCAGACATCTGTTGCTGATTTGTTGCCAACCCTGCAAACTCTTTTCTTTTGCTTTTTTGACCTTGTTTATTTACAAATGCGGTCATGTATCCCATATTTGAGATTGTATACCTGAAATAATTGTAGTATTGATATGAATGCACGGTTTTATCATGCTATGATGGTCTCAGTCATGTTTTAGAGGCGTTCCCTCCTCAGTGAGAACATACAGTCCTAAATAGACACAGATTCTTTTAATTGCATGGCTTGAAAATAATCCGATGTTGGCATATTATGTTATCTATTTGATTGCAAGGATCCAAATTGAAATATCCAAGTTGACACAGTGTAAATGATGTGCATCCAGATTCTTAATATCTGCTTCAAAGAAAGTGCAAGTTGAATCATGAACAGAAACATTTTGGGGGGTTTCGTCCTGAAACTTTCTGAACATATATCCGGTTCTCAACCTCTTTCCCAAGCTCTCTTTCCTTTCTCTACACTCTGAACGCCTTGAGAAGCGACTGTGCGGCACTTGTTAATTTGTCTCCGATGACAGCCGCCTTCTCAGCCAATGAAGACGCTGGCTTAGTATTTGTAAAACTAAGAGAATACTCTGTAGTATCATTACATTAATATCTGCAGATTCTTAATACCGAAGTTCAATGCCTAAGCAAGAAGCCGTTTTCATTTCACGAGTTCACTTTTTGGATGTCGGTATGCAAGCCGTCATTTCTGTTGAATGAAAGGAATATAAAAGGTTAGAAGAATGATAAAAGAACTATACTTTCACGGGATGACCAGGGGTAGAGGAATGTGAGAATGTGGGATATTGCCAAACATCTGGAACAAACCCCCAGAAACCTGCAGGTCCGCTGCGACTCTGACTACTTCTAAATCCAGGCTGAAAACCTTTCAAGTTCATTGAACTATTCACATCTTACACTGCTCTGTAACTTGTATTCATGTACCTGTGTTATTCATGTTGGATTATCTTTGTGTTTTAATGTTTATAACGTGTTTCCGCCGCACTATTTCTTAATGCTTTCATTTTTGTAAAGCACTTTGAATTGTGTTGAAAAGTGCTATAAATAAACTTGCCTTGCTTCTCGACTTTGGACTACGCTCCGTTGTCTGCATGTTTCTGGATAGTTGCTCCAACAATGATGCTGTTTTTAAATCGTTACTAAATCAAGTCATTTTCTCATAGACTTCTATACAATTGGACTTATTTTTGCACCCAGAGGAAGAAAAGACGTTGTAAGAAACATTGACTTCACTTCCCAGAACTCTTTAGCCGTCCACGCTCGCTATAGACTTGGGAAAAGCATCCTCTCTCAGTTGTAGACATGGAGAAGCTTCTGGAGGCTGACGCTATGGACGCCGGAGGTTCTGAGTGTCGCCCTAATCACCGACACTTACTGCTGATTGCTCATTGTCCAGATGTAGGAGGCCATCAAGACTCTGTCCTCTGCCGTCACACTTACCCTGTAGGACAGTCAGTCACAGAGGTCAAGAGACACGCTGAGACTCCTTCCCCCCTTCCTCTTTCTGCTGTGATCTGAAGGGTTAGATTCACAGCAGCCCACCTCCACCTTGGCGCCATTATCTCTCCGGGGTCAGAGTGTTTGTGCCGGCCTTGACCTGCCTGGAGTTCTTCTGGAGGTACAATGCACATCACCATCTTTTGTGTGTATCTGCAATGGAGGAAATGGTGGGGTTGCCATGACTCCGGACTGAAACGTCACTAAAGACCTTCTCAAAGTGCTGATCTGAAGGGAAGAAGCAGAGTGAAGGCTGAACACAGGTGACCTCGTACGTTTGACCTCTGGTTTTTATATTTCTGGCCTTGAGAGCATGCTTTTATGAAGAGCTACTCACAATGTCTGCATATCCTCACTTCCTAGATTACTAGATTACAGCCCCATTATGTCCGGTAACTTCTCTCACTTATAATGAAATCATAGTATGTTTTCATGTTTGTCTAACGGCCCGTCCGCACAGCAGCTTTAAAAAAATCTTGAAAATCTTGGAGCTGGGCGTGTCTGAAAGCTTGGGGATTTTTTGCGAGCAACGCGACCAACAACCGATCACATGAATCTCCCGCCCCCGACATACAAAGCAATGGCAATATTAAAACGAAGTGAACTGGATATAAAATCCCCAAACAGGCGAAAACCTACCAGTTTCACCCACTGTCTCTGCCTCCTCCCTCCATGCCTCGCTCCTCCGGTTTGTATCCCGGTAAGTTATTAGGGACTGGTCATAAAGAACCGGGTGATTCGCTACCGCAATAACTTCTCCTCCATTTTCAGGAATATAGAAAATGAACTGCGGTCTGGCTCTCCCAGCTTGCACGCGTTTTGATTGGCTAGCGCTTCTACTGTCAGATTTGCATAAACGGGATTTGATTGGCTGGCGCTTCCACCTCAGCTTCAAAAGTTGAACATTGCTCAACTTTTGAATCCTGAAAATCCTGGAAATCCTGGAAATCGTCGCTTTGCTTCCCACAATGCAGTTCGGCGAAAAGCGAGGCAAAGTGACGTCACTCCATTCAAAGTGAATGGGCGGAAGCGTTGGAAGATTTTGTTAACGCTGCTGTGTGGACGGGCCGTTAATATCAAACCTTGATGATGTGGCAAACGGAGATGATGTGATGCGAGGAACATGTCAAACTTGATCGGGCAAAATAGTACAGTATCGCTTTATATCGTATCTTATCTCATCGTATCCTTTTGGATCGTAAAGTTTCGTATCGTAATGTTTTGCATCGTATTGTATATTAGCGTTTTGCATCGTATAGCATCCAATGTTGTCTATCGTTTATTATCGTATATTTTTGCATTGTATCGTATAATTTTGTATTGCATCGTATCAATAGTAATCGTACTATATCGTATCGCATCTGATGGTGTCGTATCGTTTAGCATTTTCATCAAATCGTAAAAAAAAAGTTTTGTATCGTATCATATTGTATCGTAACGTTTTGCAGCATATCTCATCTGATGGTGTTGTAATGTTTCGCATATTATATCTTATCGTTTCATATGGTATCGTTTTGTATCGTTTTGTATCGTTTTGTATCGTTTCGTATGGTATCGTTTTGTATCGTTTCTTATCGTTTCGTATGGTATCGTTTTGCATCGTATAGTATCTCATCGTATCTTTTTGAATCGTTTAGTTTCGTATGGTTTCGTATCATATCATATTGTATCGTAGCATTTTGGATCGTATAGCATCCTATGTTTTCAATTGTTATCGTATATTTGGTATCGTTTTGTATCGTTTCTTATCGTTTCGTATGGTATCGTTTTGCATCGTTTAGTATCTCATCGTATCTTTTTGAATCGTTTAGTTTCGTATGGTTTCGTATCATATCATATTGTATCGTAGCATTTTGCATCGTATAGCATCCTATGTTTTCAATTGTTATCGTATATTTTAGCATTGTATCGGATCCTATCATATAGTAATGATATATAGTATTATATTGCATAGCATTGTATCGTATCTGATGGTGTCGTATCGTTAGCATTGTATAGAATCGTATTGATCGCATCGTATCATGATATCATATAGTTTCGCATTGTATCGTCTCTTTTGGTATCGTATAATTCTCCATCGTATGGTATTGTATGATGTCGTCCTTCAGGCCACATTTGAACAGAGAATAAAACGTGTAGTATTATAAAGTTTGTTGGCGACAGAGATTAATTTCTGCAACATATATAATTATCAGAAAGTGATATAATTCACAATTTCCCATGAATTTTAGTCCAGAGCAATGGAAGAAGTAGCGTCACGGTCTGAACCGCAGTTAAAGAAACATTAAGAGCAGAAACGCGCTGCCTCTCAGCGTCACGACGGTCTTTTACAAACAGACATTTCAAATGGAATCACAGACTGAAGAGCACTTTGTGTTTTATTGCTTTGTGAAGAACAATGCATCTGACAACCTATTCACTTGTACTTTCACGGAGGAAAGCCGCTCTATGGGCTTCACAGTCGTTCTTCTTTTTATTCAGCTTTATCTTATCTCCAGGCAACCATGCGCAACAATTGAGCTGCACGGCCCACGCTAGAGCTTTCTGTTGAACAAATACTTTGTGGACTCCCCCAAACTGTATACACCGAGAACAAAAGTCATACAACGGTCTGTTCTGAGCCCCGTTTATGAGTTTCACTCTCTCCAAAAACACTTTTCAGTCTCTTTTCATTTATTTATCTTTATGTATTGATTTATTTGAACAGTGCACCTTAATGAACATTTCTGTAAATCTGCCAAGAGGCTGTTTTTCATCTGTAGTCCCTGGACAGATTTTAAAAGTCAACCTAAAACATATTTCATTTTAAACAAGTAAATACAATACATTTAAAACATGCAACAGACATTACTGGGATACTTAAATAAAACAATTTGAAATACAGAACATTCAAACAAAACAAAAGAACATGTTAAAACACAGGCAGTTGTAAGGAGCAGAAGATTGGGTCAGTGTTGGCAGAGCTGATTCCTCACTAACCATATTTTGAGTTTTGATTTAAATAAAGTGAACGTGGTCTGGTCTCTGATTGGAGGTGGGATCGAGTTCCTTTTTTTTCCAGCCTGTATTCCCTTTTCTGTCTCTTGCAATAACTGTTGGGACACAATATATGCTTTTTTTATTCCTCACCTTTTGTCTGTAAAGTTCATAGAGAAACTAAAGCATGTTATTTAACCCGAACATGCAAATATATCAGATTTCAGAGTATTTGAAAACAGTTTGGAGCCACTTCATGTTAAGCACTTAAGGGTTTACTGCTACGTTCAAAGAGGATTTTTAAAATGCCATTATTCAAATGTCATCGCTGCTTTGTGTGGATTTAAATGTAAAATCCACACTAATGACTAACGCTAAGAGGAGATGTGAGTGCGTCACCTCTAACCAACGACGATTCCCCTCCGCTGTGCATAACAGCTAATGCAGAGGAAATGGTTTAACCGTAGAGCCGCATTTCATATTGCAGTTTTTATCATTTTTATCCATTTATCTAAGAAAAGTATCGAGTGACTTTTCTCCACTGTGGTTCAGGCAAAATGGGTTTTACGTAGAAAAACATTAATTTAACTATTTTGCACGAACATGAAATGTGAAAACGTAATCTATACAATGAAAGTAACACCTACGTCAATTCCGGGCGAAAATTACGGCCACGCCCACTTTTGGGGGAAACCAACGCTGTCATTTGAATGGCGGTCAATACAAATTCGGAAGTTTTTGCCAATCCGATCAGAATTTTTTGAAAACCGTGGATTTTTGGATCTTCAAAGTTTTGCACCTCAAACATTAAAACTAATCCAGAGTTCAGTGTTTCTGTCCTTCCTCTCAGAAAGAAGGACAGTAAAAGAACCACCGTTCTAATGACAGCGTTGTTTCCCCCAAAAGTGGGCGGGGCTATAGCATCGATAGCCTACTGCAATATTTAACCATATATCGAGCCCGATCGTCGATTTCCAATGACTTAATGTAATTGTTTGCCTGACTGGCCATTGCTCTTTGAAGATCAGAAAATCCACGGTTTTCTTACATTTCTGATCGGATTGGCAAAAACTTCAGAATTTGTATTGACCGCCATTCAAATGACAGCGTTGTTTTCCCCAAAAAGTGGGCGGAGCTATACTTTTTTCCCGGAAGTGACGCATTTCTTACCCTCATGTACACACAATATTTTCCAAAGATTTGTTTTTTAGGCCCTATTCTGCTTTTTGGGAATTTTCCCTTTCCCGTTGTGTGTTCTTTAGGTTTTAGTGCATGTAAATGGTCTGCAAAGGCTAAAATCCCCGCGTTCCCTATAGAATATGGCCCCTTTAAGAAATGTCCCTCAGAAGACGACCCGAGGAACAGTGTAAACATACTATTATGTATTTCTCTGAATGAAAATATGTGCTTTAATTGCATGAATTAAATTTAAAATTTAAAAAAATCAAACGTTTATTTTAGCTGGAAGGAGTTTTTTTATATTTTGAAGCACAAAAAAAAGACTGTATGAGACCTTAAAGATGTGATGGAGTGATTCAGCAACAACTGAACATATATATATAGGAAAGTAAATCTTTGCTTAAACAACTGAAACGCATTCAATGTTAAAAACGTGACGTTAAATCACATCAGCTGCTAAAGCTATTAAACGGCCTCGTTGTGGAGAAAGTGTTGCAGGGAATGAAGGATGTGTGTGAAAGGAGGTAAATACCGCTCACACACACATATCATTCTGTAAATGCCCTCCCTCCTTTCTTCCATATACACACACACACACACACGGAATGAGCTGTGTAATCCAATCACAGCTGCTGAATGAAAGGGGGAGGAGGCGTGCATGTGGATTAAGGTGTTCAACAACTAACCTTATGGGATCAAATAAATTGACTGTGTCCCTCCCAGAAAGAGGGCCCCTCCGTCGCCCCTGGCTGCTCCGAAAATACATGTCAGCTGGTAATAAGAGATTAGACCGTGGCAGCACAAAGGGGACACATGTGTGGTATTTTAGACCTTCACATTGTGAGGTTTTGTGGTTTCTTCTCCCTCTCTCCTCAGTATGCCTCAGCTCTGCGGGGATCCTCCCAGCACGGTGTCCCACATCCCCCTGAAAAAGGTTTATTTTAATCTGTCATGTGTGATGCTGTAAAACAACCCAGTCACACATATGCCTTTCCTGTAGTGCGTTAACTACGTAGGTTTCAATGTAAATGTCTACAAAGGCTAAAATCCCTGTGTTCCGTTTCCCGTTCTCTCCCACACACTCGCACTCCAATTGGCTATCTCTCGGTACACCAATCACAACAGAGCCAGACAGCTAACCAATCAGAGCAGACTGGGCTCTGGTTTCAGACAGAGGGTGAAAAGAGGTGCTGCAGCACAGGCAGTATGAGAACAATAAAGAGCTTTTTGAATGGAGACACTACATACTGATATACACCTGAACATCTGCAGGAGAGGACTCTTTAAAGTAGAGACACTACATGCTGATATACACCTGAACATCAGCAGGAGAGGACTCTTTAAAGTAGAGACACTACATACTGATATACACCTGAACATCAGCAGGAGAGGACTCTTTAAAGTAGAGACACTACATACTGATATACACCTGAACATCAGCAGGAGAGGACTCTTTAAAGTAGAGACATTACATACTGATATACACCTGAACATCAGCAGAGAGAGGACGTCTTTAAGTAGAGACACTAACATACTGATATAACCTTGAACAGTCAGCAGGAGAGGATCTTTAAGTAGAGACACTACACACTGATAGTACACCTGTACTATCAGCAGGAGAGGGACCTTTAAAGTAGAGACGGCTCACATACTGATATACACCTGAACATTCAGGCAGGGAGAGGACTCTTTAAAGTAGAGACACTACTTATGATATACACCTGAACAATGTCAGCGGGAGAGGACTCTTTAAAGTAGAGACACTACACACTGCATATACACCTGAACGGTCAGCAGGAGAGGGACTCTTTAAAGTGAGAACTACAACTGATATCACACCTGAAACACTCAGCAGGAGAGGA